>JAAKBH010000837.1:0-93431 GCA_019776075.1 Amaranthus palmeri
ACGACGAACTAAGTAAGGAAAACACAATTTCAACTTAGTACTAATAATTTAAAACAAATGGACGGAAAAAAAGCTCATTTTAATTTTTTTTTAAGGTTTTACCGACTATTTTGCGACTATTATGCCAGTCGCCAACTAGTCGGTACATGTGGTCAAATGGAATTTATTACCTGAGTATCCGTGTCAAAAAGGGTCAAAAAGCACTTATTACTTGAATATCCGTGTTGTTAGCGACTAGCCTGCGACTATCTATTAGTCGCCAGGTAGTCGGTGATTTCAAAAGTTTTTGTCTTTTCCAAACGTCTTTTCAAACATTAACTGAGGCAATATAATTAGGGCGGTGAAACGGGTAAACTTTTACTCCGACTACCGTGGTAGTCGGTGATTGGTCGGTAACTTAATCGCCATAACGTTCAGAAATACCTATAAATAACCTTCATCGATAGTTTCTTCAAAAAAAAAAAACCTTCATCGATAGTTACTATTCTATTTCATATCAATCAATTCTCTCTTTATTTCATTCTATCAAAATTATTTAGGTATGATATTAGTATTTTACGGTTTTAATATCTCGTTGCTATGTTTCTCACTTTGCCCTTCTCTTCCTCACATTCGTACTCGAGTTTTTTCAATACAGTACGGATGTGGAAAGTTACGGGCAAGGTGATTAATATAGATTTTACGGTTTAAATTGTATAGGACAAAAATTTTAATGAGCTTTTTTTCCGTGTCATTTTGTTGTTATAATTATCAGTACTTAATCGAAATATATGTTTTTCTTACTTATTATCGTGTATGTTTACTATAAAAATGTGTATATACGCTTGAAATATGTTTCTCAAAATTGAAGATAATGAGCAGCTTCTGAGGTTCCATAATTTGATTTACAGTCGTTACTTTTCATCTCATATTTGAAGACCTACATGGTCTTGGACCAGTAACTTCTATTTCCTCACTTTTTTTCATAGCTGGTAGTGTTTGCTTTCAAAAATTTTTAATTTTATGGTCATTTCTAGAAGCTAACAAAGCAGTAACTGACGGTTCTAGACCATAACATTAACAATCTTTCAAGGCAAACACTACCAGCTATGAAGAAAAGTGAGGAAATAGAAGTTACTGGTCCAATATCACGTAGGTCTTCAAAATATGAGATGAACAGTAACGACTGTAAATCAAACCCCAGAAGCTACTCATTGTCTACAATTTTGAGAAAACATACTTTTAACGTTATCAATTTTATAGTTATACGACGAACTAAGTAAGGAAAAACGCAATTTCAATTTAGTACTAATAATTGTAAATCAAAATGGCAGGAAAAAAAGCTCATTTAAATTTTTTTTTTTTTAAATTTGTACCGACCAGCTGGCGACTAATATGTTGGTCGCTAACGGGTCGGTATTTTGAAATTAGGAATTTGCACGTTTTTAATTTTTTTTTTGTTTTAAATATAATTTACCAACGAAGTATTTTGTTGTTTTGCAGAACAATGGACTTACGAGCCGAAAGAAGTTGGATGTACGAACGAAGTTCTAAAGGAGTTTATAATATGAGATATTTAGAAGGGGTCGAAGAATTTATGCAATTTGCAAAGAAAAAAAATCCAAATGAAGTTAGATGTCCGTGTAAAAAGTGCGGTAATCGTAGAGTGTGGGTTCCGGATGTCGTAAGAGACCATCTGTTAAAAAAGGGGTTTGTTGAAAATTACTACGATTGGTACCTGCACAAATGTCACGACGGAGCACCTATTTGTACTGATTGGGCTCCGGTTGAGCCACAGCTGAACACGGTTCAAAATCCGTATGCACAAATGGTATACGATGCAGCAGCGAGTGCTTTTCCGGATACACATCATCATTTTCTACCGCATCGTGATGATGTCGTCGATAATGTACCATACTCGCCCGTTCAAGATGATGAAGAGCCGAATCCTCAAGCCAGACAGTTCTTTGAAATGTTAAGGGCCGCCAACTTACCTCTGTACCCTGGCTGTGAAACGCATACTCAAATGTCGGTCATAGGATGGATGTCTAGCCTGAAGACAGACTTTCGTATGCCAAAAAGACTTTATGATGAGTTATGTCAATTTATTATTGAGTTGTTGCCGAAAGATAATCGGATGACAACAAGTTTTTATGATACGAAGAAACAAATTTCGGCTCTTGGATTGCCGGTAGAGAAGATTGATTGTTGCGTCAATGGGTGTATGATTTATTGGGGCCCAACAGCGAGTATGACACAGTGTGATGAGTGTGGGGTTTCAAGATGGGTATCTGATAACACTCCTAGAAAGCAGTTTCACTACTTTCCCATCGGTCCCAGGCTACAACGGTTGTATGCGTCTGCGACCACTGCCAGCCACATGAGGTGGCATGCGGAGACAAGAAATGTGAGAATGGGGTTGTGTACAGATGGTTTCAACCCATTTGGCAGCTCGGGTCAACAATATTCATGCTGGCCCGTAATACTAACTCCATACAATCTTCCGCCCTTAATGTGTATGAAAAAGCAGTACATGTTCTTAACGGTGATCGTCCCTGTCCCTAACAATCCAAAACATAAGATTGATTTGTACCTCCAGCCATTGATACATGAGTTACAGCTGTTGTGGGAAGATGGGATCCAGACGTACGACGTATCCAAGAGGCAGAACTTTATACTTCGTGCAGCTTTGATGTGGACAATCAACGACTTCCCAGCTTATTCGATGATGTCGGGGTGGAGTACATCTGGCTTGCACGCTTGTCCGTACTGCATGGATGACTCCAAAGCCTTTTATTTAAGGCACAGTAGAAAAGTCAGTTGGTTTGACTCACATAGGAGATTTTTAGATAGTACACACCGATTTCATAGAAACCGGGTGCTTTTTAGCCGTGGAGTTGTTGAGAAGGCTGTAATGCTCGAAATACGTACGGGAAATGAGCTTTTGGAGGAGTTGGATCGTTTTGGGTTTTTAAGGGTGTTTGAAGACGATGCAGCAGAGTTCAACGCGGATTTAAGTAGACATTGTGTTGGATGGAAGAAGAGAAGTATCTTTTGGGATTTGCCGTACTGGAGCACAAATATGATCCGTCACAACCTTGACGTGATGCACATTGAGAAGAACTTCTTTGATAACATTTTCAACACAATAATGTGTGTGCCTGGAAAAACTAAGGATCATCTCAAGGCACGTCAAGATTTAGCGGAGCTCGGGATCCGGTCGGAATTGCATCCAGTTGGTTCTACCATCCCCAAGGCATCATACACACTAAACAGAGAGCAAATGGCTGTCCTTCTGGAGTGGCTTAAAACTCTGAGATTTCCTGATGGGTATGTCTCTAATTTAGCCAGGAACATCGACATGGCTAAACATCAAGTATTCGGGATGAAGAGTCATGATTGTCATGTGTTCATGCAACGACTGATTCCTATTGCATTTCGAGAGTTGCTGCCAGAAAAAGTATGGGAAGCTCTTACTGAAATTAGTCTGTATTTTAGAAGTCTTACTTCTCCGCGAATTTCTGCCGCAGATATGTGGAGGTTGGACGAGGAAATTGCAGTTGTGCTCTGTAAGTTAGAGACTATATTTCCTCCAACATTCTTTGACGTCATGGAACATCTGCCTGTTCATCTAGCTTACGAGGCGAGGATTGCTGGCCCGGTACAATATAGGTGGATGTATCCCTTTGAGAGGTAATTACTAATTACACGTCTAAAATATTAGTACTATTTACTTTTCTGATAACTTTTTACATGTCTTAATAATTACTCTTTGGTTTAAATTACAGGTATCTTCGACATTTAAAACTTAATGTCAAAAACAAAGCACATGTTGAAGCCTCGATCTGCAACGCATATCTTAATGAAGAAGCATCATACTTTGTATCGCATTACTTTGGGCCAGATGTTCGATGCAGAGTTAGAGATCTACCTAGAAACGATGATGGATTCTTTACCAACGTCAAACCGGGTGTTTTGTCCATATTTACACACCCAATCAAACTTCATGGTCGGGGTAAGGCTCTTATGATGGATGAAGCAGATCTCAAAATTGCTCAGACTTATATTCTGCGAAACTGTCCAGAGGTGAATCAATTTTATGATCAGTTCGTACACTTAATCACAAAGTACGAACCTAATCTAAACGCAGAGCAAGTTGACCATGTGGTCCAAGACCAGTTTGCCGCATGGTTTAAACAGATTGTGAGTACACGTTAACCATCGTTACTTGTTGTGTAAATAATATTACGTATTTACATTGAATTATTGTTTTTATATGCAGTCCAGGGACGGGTTTCTTGACGGTGTGGATAATGCCGATATTCTTAAGGACCTCGCCGAGGGACCTTTGCACAAGGCACGTCGCTATGATGTTTGTTACGTGAATGGTTATAGATTTCACACTATGTCTCATTCCTCAAAAAAGAAATCTTCTGAGAACAGCGGGGTGTGCGTGAAATCCGATGATAACAGTCCGGATGAAACCGACTTTTACGGAAAGTTAGAGGATATTATTGACCTCGAGTTTCGAGCACTTACAATGAAACGGGTCACTCTATTCAAATGTCATTGGTTTGATCAGACTACCACCGGATACGGCCATGGTACGAGAATCCATCCGCGTTATAAGCTGGTTGACGTTCATATTGATCGATCCTATAGAAAATACGATCCTTTTGTGCTAGCCTCTCAAGCTCCCCAAGTTTATTACTTATCTTATCCAAGTTTAAGGCAAAACATGAAAGATTGGCGAGCCGTTTGCAAAGTCAGATCAAAGCAATTCGAGGAGACTGTTTTTCAACTGGAAGAGAAATCACCGGATTGTGTGGTAAATGAAGTTGTTTTCGACGCACAAGTCGAGCCGTTGCGTGATCCCGCTGGAGAACTTTTAGTCTTAGACGAAACGGTTCATGATGACGAGGAAAATGAAGACAACGACGAAGACCTTGTATTATCTGACGACGAGGATGTCGATGACGATTATGTAACCCAATAATATGTTATTAATAATTATATGTTTATTTAAAGTTCTTTTTTTACATTGGGTCGTAAATTTTGTATATTTTAATATCGTATTTAAAATTTTATTATTATTAATTATAAAATAATAATAATAACAATAATAATAATAATAATAATATAATAATAATAATAATAATAATAATAATAATAATATTAATAATAATAATAATAGTAATAATAATAATAATAATAATAATAATAATAATAATAATAATAATAAAAAAGAAAACTATTAAAAAAGAAGTGCCAAATTCAAATCACCGACTACCATACCGACTACCTCTATGTCGCCAAATAGTCGGTGTAATGAATCACGTAGCTTCCTATAGAAGCTACTCTGATTGATAGGTGCATTGGTAAGGTAAAAAAACTTTTCAGTTTACCGACTAGCCAGCGACTATACTTGAGTCGCAGGTTAGTCGGTATACTGAAAAGTTTTTTTACTTTTACACGTTTTCTGAAAAGTTACTACAGGTAATTAATGAGGTGGTTGAAAGTTGTACCGACCATCCACCGACTATCTTTTAGTCGCAAGTTAGTCGGTGAATTCAACGGCTTTTGGTCTTTTCCAACGTCGTTTCAAATATTAACTGAGGCAATAAATAAGGGAGGTTGAACGGTTAAATTTTTCTCCGACTAGCCACCGACTAATGCTGAGTCGCCAAATGGTCGGTGATATTTACGGTTTTAATCCAAACGTTTTAAATTTACCCTAATATGCACCGACTAATTATCGACTCAGGTTGAGTCGCAGGTTAGTCGGTAGCATTTTTATATAAAAACCCTAAACAGTCCGAATTTCCGTCATTTTCATTCTCATTCTCATTCTCATTCTCATTCTTTCTCTCTTTCTCTCTTCCACAACGTCATTTTCATTCTCATTCTCATTCTCATTCTCATTCCTTCTACTCTTTCTCTCTTCCACAACGTCATTTTCATTCTCATTCATCTTGATTCCGATCGTTTTCAACTCCAAGTTTTAAAGGTTAGTCTTTTTTTAAGTTTTTTTTTTTCATGAACATGATTTTACATGATTTTTGTATAATTTTACATGATTTTTTCATGAACATGATTTGCACATGATTTTTACACGTTTTTTTTACATGTTTATTTCAATTTTTTATTGAGTTTTTTACATGTTTATTTCGGATGATTTATGTTGTTTTTAGGGTTTTTTTCGTTTTTTTATGATCTTGTTTTATGTGTTTAGATGTTTATAATCTTGATTTTTAAGAATGTTTACATGTTTATGATCTTGTTTACATGTTTGTGTTTTAGGGTTTAAATGTTTCTTTTTTCATTTTTTCGAATTTTTTCAATAGCTTAATATTTTTAGGGTTTACATGAAAAATACTAGTTCATATGTTTTTAGGGTTTGCATGGTTTTTTTTTTTTTTTGGTTCATTTTTTTTTATTTTCGAAACATGTTTCTTTTTTTTTTTTTTTGTTTTTTTTTGTATCATTTTTTTTTCCGAAAAATATATGTTGTTAGGTTTATATGTTATGTTTTTTTTTATCATATGTTTATGTTTTTTAGGGTTTACATGAAATATACTTGTTCATATGTTTTTAGGGTTTACATGTTTTTTTTTTTGGTTCATTTTTTTTATTTTCGAAAATTACCTGTTTATTTTTTTATGGTTCGTTTTTTTCAATATTATTTTAGGTTTATATGTTAGGATTTACATGAAATATACTTGTTCATATCTTTTTTTGTTTTTTTTTGGTTTTTTTTTTTTCGAAAAATACATGTTTATTTCGTTTTTTACATGTTTATTTCGTTTTTTACATGTTTATTTTCGAAATTTTACATGTTTATTTTGTTTTTTAATTTTGTTGGTTCATTTTTTTAAATTTTCTGAGTTTATTTTGATATTATTTTGATATTATTTTCTGTTTAAATAATTTGTTAAATTTAGATGCCTAGAATGCGAAATCATTTAAACCAACGCATATACCCTCGAACCGGTCAGCCATATGACCCTGATTCGCGACCGGTTCGACAGCTTGCCCGTTCTGACCCGGGCACCCAAGCGGTTCCGCTCTCTGCGGATTTAGAGGAGCATTTTCTCCGGTCAGACTTTAGGAGGGCAGTTGGGTCTGTCGATCCCTCTTCGGTGTCATCACGTGCTTCGCCACGTAACGCACCCACACCGGATAATGACACAGCCCAGGGCCCGCCACGCGAGGACCCTCCACCTCCACCCCTACACCGACCACCTCCACTTCCATGGCTGCCCATCGAGGGCACGTTTGCCAACGTGGATGGCAACCAAGTATCAACGTCCATTCGTAGGACGTTTGAGGCCTACCAAGATCCTGATGGGTATGCTTGGAAGTACCTATCTAAGCATACGATCGAGTTCTATTGGGATCAGTTTCAAGTAAGTATATTTACTACATTATTTCATTATTTGATTAACTTTTAACTGACTTGTTTGTTGTACTAATACTGATTGTTTTTGTCGTTTCAGAGACAATGGTCTTGGGATCCCTCCATCACCGACATGGTGCGCAAGGAATGGTTGAAGAGAGCCAAGGTCCGGTACAAGGACATGGTTCACTCAATGAGAAAAAGTCTCGAAGCAAATAATGAGTATAAACCTGAATGGGTGTCGGCAGATGCTTGGCGAGAGTGGACACGGGCCTTGGCAGCTCCAGACTTCCAGGCTCAGCGGGAGCAAGGGAAAAAAAACCGTCGCCGGGGCTTTATAAATTCCAATTATAATCAATATTTTTCACGTAACGACTATAAATATGCCTAAATCCGATTCCGGACGAAGAAGATATCGCGTTTACAAAACAGGGTAGAAAGCTGCCAACTACTGACTTCAGCAGCATAAAGTGCTCGTTCGAGCACTCTATGTGCTCGTTCGAGCAAGATCTTCCAGAACCTACTGTCTAGCTTACTGACTTCAATAGTATAAAGTGCTCGTTCGAGCATTTCATGTGCTCGTTCGAGCACAACCTTCCAGAACGTACTGTCTACTTCTAATCTTCATGCTCACTCAAGGCAATGCTTTTCTCGGTTCAAGTTCCTAGTAATTGCTTCATAATCTCATGAATTCAATACCCACTCAACACCACACACACACACACAAACATACACACATATTAAGACATACATAACCACCCATTAATTTATCCATAGAGTTCCATCTCTAAACACATCATAATGCATAGACTTGAATGATGCACACAAAACCCCAATTACATCAAGAGTTTTACTTAAAACTCAAAATCATTTAAAAACATTAAATTTATACTTAAGTTAATAGAATAGTTTGTGGGTTACCTTTATGAGCAAATTCTTCACATTACTTGCAATCCACCAAAATTAGGGATTCACTTCTTCTAAACCACTAAAAGAGCTTCTACCAAAAGAAGATTCTACCAAAAGCCCTAACAATTAAACACATCAATGTCAATTGAAGGTCCTTTTAACCTTAATTAACATACACATAATCCAAAATGAAAAAGAAGATATTTTGAACTTACATAACATAAAAAGGATGGAAGATGATGATGAAGATGCTATCTACTTGGGTTCTTTCATTCTAACAACATCTAAACAATCCAAGGTGAACTTCAATTAGACTCTATACTCCATATAAATTCTTTAGAGATTGAAATCATAAGAGAAAGAAGATGAGATTCAGATTTTTAGTGGCTTGCTCACTTAGAGAAAAAGATGGAATTCCATCATTTTTGCTTTGCTTGTTCAATTGGAGAAGAAGAAATTCTGATTTTGGGTTTACTTATAGACTTGGAGAAGTTGGGAATTCAGGTGTTTTTGTTTTTAGAAATGATGGGAATACATCTCATGTATAAGGAGAAAAGGGGTAGAGTGTTGTGTGAGTATGGATTGAGGTGGCATCACTTACCCATTAAACAAACTTAAGGTGTATAAAACTACCCGTATTTTTGTCTTATAATTTATTTTGTCTGCAATTAATAAAAAAAAGTATATTTAAAACGTAGAATTTTTTTTTTATTGAAAACGACAAATTCATTTTACTTATTAAAATAATGATTTTTAATGAAGACGTTTTTTTTTTTATAACTGTTTCAAACGTACTTCGTCATATTATTGTGATCACTGTAAAGTTCCTGGACACTCCATTGACCGTTGTTTCAAGCTTCACGGCTATCCTCCGGGATTTAAGCCTAAGAAATTTGCTGGCTCAGTTCAAGACCAAGATTCTCAGTGTGGAAACACTTAGAGACAATGAACTGTAACAAGAGAGGGGGGTGAATTGTTACTTTCCCCCTTGGAGTATTTTCGCCCTATTTCTTGCGGAATTTGAATAATAAAAATACTCAAAACAATTTAAAGAAAACTAAAAAGGAACACCAAGATTTAACGTAGGAAAAAGAACCACGACCCACTAGGGATTTCTCTTCTCTATTATTTTATGTAAATCACTCCTCTATTACATAAAATAACTTCTCCTACTCTTTCTCTTCTCTCTACTCTTTTTCTTCTCTCGGTAACTCCTTATCGTTTCTCTTCTCTCTACTCTTCTCTCTTCCCTTTAGACTTACCCAAGTCTAAATACAAATTCACTCAAATAAACCCTTTACAAGATTTATCTAAAATGGATGAATCAAACCAAGAATTGCACAAGGATTAAATCTTGAAATTAATTAGCAATTAAAACGAATCAAGATTTCCTCTTCTTGAATTTAGAAAAACCTCACGAAATATTTTGGGCACAAATATTTTCGGAAAAATATTTTTCTCTCAATTGATCACCTTGGGAGCACACGAAAATATTAACATGAATATTTTCTCCCAATGATCCATAGGAGCACTCAAATGATTTTACATGATTATTTCACTCCTTGTTGATCACCTAATTTGTGCCGGTTGTAGAAAAATCATTTAAATAGATTTTTAGATCCAAATTAGCCATAATCCCATGATCAAAGATTGTGGGAGTTGTGGACTAGTTACGTGAGAGAATGGTGAGGAAAGCTTGGTGGTTACTCCAAGTTTTCTTGTCTTCTAGCTAAAAATAGCTAAGACAATTTTAAGAAAACTAATTTTAAGATCCTAATTTTAAGGAGTCTTTTTAGGAGTTAGTTATCTTAATTCCTTAATTAAATCCCTTGTGCATTCTAGACTTATTCACCCGTACAACAAAACTAAAAAAGAAAAATAAAATTAAAAATTATTTTCTTAATTATTTTTGCAGACTTCTTCTTTGACCGCTGATATGGGAACACTACACTGTCTCCGATTGACCAATCTTCGAACTCTGACTTGATCTTGGAACAGTTACTTAGTAATCCCTTTTCAACGCTTAATGGTCCATCAACGACCCTTATAAAGATCGGATATTTGACCTATCAAAACAATCTCAAAGACAAAATATGTTTGTTTATTAAAGTTTATGTTATCATCAAAACCAAATGGGCCAACAAATTCCCCCTTTTTGATGATGACAAACTTTATAAACAAACTTAATAAATTACACTACAAAAAAACATATGGGTTTTAGACGCTAAGGACGGAACTTTTAGACGCTTTTTTGCGTCTAAAATAATCTTTTAGACGCTTTTCCAAGCGTCTAAAAATCAAGTGTCACAAAACTTTTAGACCCTTTTTTTAGACGCTTTGTGGTGTCCAAAATTGTTTACTTTTAGACGCTTTTTTCCGTCACAAGACTTTTTCCCACTTACTTTTTCATATATTATCAACTCATTTGTGACGGAGAAAAGCGTCTAAAAAGTGGATTTAGACATTTTAAAGCGTCTAAAATAGTTGAATTTTGGACACTTTAATGCGTCTAAAATATTTTGTGTTTTTTTAGACACTTTAAAGCGTCTAAAATATTTGTGTTTTAGACATATTAAAGCGTCAAAAATACTAAAAATCTAACCATAATAGTTTAGATTTGTGACATTCAAAAGTGTCTAAAAGCCCTTTACCTAGTTGCTTTTTAGTGAATTTGGTTGGGTACTTTTCCATTAAAAGGTAATGTACAATTTTTCACATCAAGCTCATGGCATATAATTTTTTACTCATAACCAAAAAATATATACTTAAAATAAAAAGCAACTCACAATTAATTAACTTACATATGTATATATATGGTACGGTGCAAATTGTCATGGACAATATATATGCTCAAATATCAAAATATCTATATCGATTACAACAAATCTAAAAGGATATCCAACATAGTCTGTATTAAAGTTTTCTTGACAATTGATAATATAAAAAGCTTATAGTAATCTAAGAAAGTAATCCACAAGTTTGCATCTTCATTTCAAGCTAAGTCTACTAGATGAAAAGTTAAAACCTGCAAAAAAAAAGGATTGATGATTACTTTAGTTATAAAATCAAGAATGACAAAAAAACAAGTTAATAGTCATGAGGCATGCAGTACATTTACCAAAAAAACCAAGGCGATAATCAAATTTTTTCCCACAAAGGAAAGAACAAACAAAATTGAAATGCACAAAACAAACATCAAACCCTATTTGTATTAATAAAATTAAACATCTCACAATATTCACAAACTCATTCAAAATAGTAAGTCAAATTCATTCAAAATGTGGTAGACAATTGTGAATCCAGGATTCAAAATCATGGGTAGCATCATCGTATTGAAGTAAATAAATATAACATTGTAAAAGTTTTGGCATAATTTGTTTGTAAGATGAACAACTCACTAAAATTTAGTACTCAAATTGACATGTGCAAGTCAAATAATAATAATCATCGCAATAAAATAATAAAAGGAGATAAACGACATACACACCTCACTTTGTGATCCGCACCAAATTATATCAACACTAAAGTATTCCAAAGTTGAGGTTTTTGGAAAATATCCTGCAAAAGGAATTAAACAATTATATACAGTTTTATATATAATAGGCACATGCTTTGTCCAAGTATCATTGATCACCAGATATTCAAATGCCTAACTGCATATAGTATAAAGAAGTTTCACATGAAGGAAATAAGGAATTTCTACACAAAATAGTTGGTTGGTTTAGGGACACTAATAAGAACCTTCTGTCACTCTTTTTACCAGATTACATGTAAAACAAGCACACTGACATTAATGTTCACCTCTATTCAGTTTAACCTAGATTAAGCCAATAGTAAATCATCAAGACACCAACATCCCAATTAATAACAAGGGCATCAACAACATAAAAGCTTAAATGTACACTAGTTTTCCTAGTCTCCTATACACAACTAAAACTAAAAAAACAAAATCAATCTCAAGAACAAAAATTCAGTGGTAGAATTTACATGAACAAATATCCAAAATACAAACATTAAAACCCAATTTTTTCTAATAAAATCAAACAACTCACAATAGTCACAAAATCAAAATACTATTTTTTTTCTAAAAAAGTTAATGCTAAATCAACATCCTATTTTTTTCTAATAAAATTAATGTTAACCTCTATTCAGTTTAACCAAGATTAAGAAAATGATGAATTGTACCTGATTTTGAGAGTTGTAGATGATGAATTCTTGAAGAGTAGCCCAATTATGTGTCAGGAACAATAGATGATCCTACATGAGTAATTGCAGATGATAAATTAAGCAAATTTTATTGATCCAACAGTGGACGTAATTCGTTTATTTTGCAGATGACAATGTAAAATTACATGAAATACTTAATTTACAGATGACAAAATAAAATTAGATGAAATACTTAATTTACAGATGACAAAATAAAATGCAAAATAATATAGTGTAGCAGAACACACTGGACTACCATCGGGCAGAACACAGTTACATGTTATTTGTGGAGCAGCAATAACACCTGGAATATTCTGTATAATACGTTTACTTTTATACGGTCTTTGAGATAAGCTACAACCAGCGGAGTCAGTAGAAAGCAGACGTCTACTCTTATACTCTTTTTTATTAGAAGTAGTACGATAAGCAGCCTCACAATCAGAATCCATAGACTGTATGGCTTGCAACGGGGAGTAAAAAAATATTAAATGAGCTAACTTCATCATCTGATTCGATGTTCATTTTTAAAATTAAACCACATTTAATCACAATCGAAATCAAACCGAATTATATAGTCCAAACAAACCACTTTAATTTGAGGTTCATCTTTCAATCTAAACCACATTTAATCACATTCAAAATCAAACCGAATTATATGGTCCAAACAAGCCAAATGATATCAGATGTTCAATAAAGTAAATGTAAATGCAAACTACAATAGCATGAAGTTTAAAAACGAAACTTAAACTTTTGATGGCACACCTACAAAGGAACAAGTACTTAAGGTCAATCAAACGGTGAAGTAGTAATTAAATTAGATTAAACTTTTTTTGTGAACTTCTAATAATAAGATATCCCTAATCCAAAACCCAAGAATTACTTTTCTTTTGATTCAACTCTCTTAAACTCTACTTTTAATGAAAGAAAAAAGAATAACAAGAGAAAAGCTCAAAGAATTTAGTTTAATTAGATTATTGATTTAAAAAAAAAGGGAATTATGGTAGTAATGAAAACGTAATAAAAATTCAGAAGATGGAAGATGGATAATAAGAGAAGGAAGCTGTTTACCCGCAAACTGTCCGCATTTACAAGAAAGTGTTCAACTGAAATTGAACAATTGAACAACCGGAAAAGAGCAAACAAGTATAATAGCTAATCCAAAAAAGAACCCAAAAAAATTACCCAAAAGTTTATCCTGCTAGATGGCTTGCTGTATGTTTTTGTGTTTGAATGTAACTTTTATCTATTCGCAAGTTTGCAGGTGTTGTGCCGTGGAATTCCATTTATTCATCAAACTATATATTTATTCCTTGTTCTCTTGATTAGGTTTCCTGTGGTAAGAACGCTCTCTTGATTGGAGGAAAGACTGATCCTGGCAGTGAAAAGATTTCAGGTTTGCATCTTGAGCACTATTACTGACTATTGCTCTTCTTGCTAAACTCTATTGCTTGTGATGAGTTAAAGAGTTGTTTTGTGAAAATGTTCTGCAGTATGGGCATTTGATACAGAAACAAAATACTGGTCACTAATGGAAGCAAAGGGCGATGCACCGGTACGCTCTCTTCATGGCTTCTGACAATAACATTGCCAAAACCTTAATCCTTATAGTATGGGGTTCGTAGACATTTCCATGTGTATTTGCATCGAAATTCTATCACTAAGCTTACTCATTTCTCACGTTCATAAGTTGTATGAAACTAAGCAAATAAAGAGTATATCCTCCAATATGACACAATCCTTCTACATCAGCTAAAAATTCTGGCCACACAAAAGTAAGTCATTTCCTAATATCTCATTCCAATACATGTCTATCTAAGTTCCAAATAAAGCCACAATGGAACTTTCCATTGAAAACCAAAAACCTACAAAGTAATGCACGACCCAGAGGTAGCAAATGAATGAGAAAAACATCAAAAAATCAAATGTAAAAGATTCAAATCAATACCAACATCATAACGGAAGAATCAAGTAATCAATAATTTGTTTATTTAGTGCTCCCTAAGTAGCGAAATGAAACTTAACACAAACTGAGTAAATTATTAATCAAATTAATAGGGTTTAAAGCTCAAATTCGGTTAACAACGCCTCAATTCACTACGAAAACCTCCAACTTTATACTAAAAATGCCTAACTACAAAATATACATATTAACAAGCAGCAACAATCAACCACCCTTCAATTTTGAGCGACCAAAAAATACTAAAGAAAAAATAAGATCTAATCAATCGAATCAAACAGAACATGTAATAGTTCAATCAATTAACAATCACAAACACTTAACTAGTAACAAGAGACAAGAATCTGCAAATGACATCATAATGCCATGAAGCGTAAAATTAAAGAAAAAAGCAAACCCTAAAATTGCGAATTAAAGTTGAAAAAGGGGAGAGAAAACGAGGGAAAAGATGAAGAAAAAGGGTTAAATACCTTTATTATTAATCAGATGAAGTATCGTAGTTGAACAAATGATGAACAAGCGATTCGAAGACGATCAAGAAGTACCGTTGAAGAACTGGGATTTGAAATCAAGAACTGGGACGATGTGATGAAATCAAGAAGTACTGTTGACAGTGATTTGAAGACGATCGCTGGCGTTTCACTGAGAATCAAAGACGATGAAGGCGTTTCACTTGAAGAACTGGGACGATGAAGGCGGTTCACTGAATGGGACGATGAAGGCGGTTTTTATGTGTTTGAGAGCAGGGCAGTAATATGATAGAACGGAGAGAGAAGGGCGGGATGATCTTGGAGCAGTTTATTAATTTACCCGCTTTTGCTTTAAAAAAATTTTGAATTGGGATTTTTAACGCTTTTTTAAGTTTATTTTATTAACTGTTCTATGCGTAAAAAAAAGCGTCTAACAACTATATAATCTTTTAAACGCTTTTTGTTGTGTCTAAAAATAACTGTCTAAATACTCCTTACTTTGTTGTAGTGAAAATAGAGTAAAACAAATATAATGAACATGCTTGAGATTAACACACATTCAACTAAATCTAGTAAATTAAATCGTTACAAATAATTTACTAAACTCTCATGTAAACATATTACTCTAATAAATAAAATTTTTAAACTTTTTTTCGAAAATCATGTGGTTAAACATGACTTAAGTTTTTAAAAATAAAACACGACAAAACATAAAAATAAATAAAAACTTATAAATTAAGATAATTATAAACTAAGAAACATAAAGACATAAAATAAGAAACACAACAATCTAAGTAATTCAAAATATCATGAGTTTTGAGAATCAAAGATAAACTAGAGTGATATTTAATAAATCATGTCAAACAACAATTAATCAAATTATCCATATAAACCAAACATAATATAAGTAAACCAATGATGATCAATTCATAAGACAAATAATTCATTTCATATGAAGTCAACAAACTATTGTATCATAAACTAAGAACATTCTAAACTTCTTAAAAAAATTAGAACAAACTAAAGTCTTAACTAAAGTCTTATAAAACAAAGAATCAATTTAGAACACAAGACAAATAATCAATTATCAAGATTAAGCAAAACCGTAAGCATTCACAAGCATTCAATTAAGTTTGTTTGCTACTCTTCCCCCTTTTGGCATCAATCAAAATGTAGGGGTGTAAATCAATCCACAGCTCTAAGGCAAGCATTAGACAAATTAAGATAGTAAGCAGCAAACTAAGAAAATAAATGCCAAAACATGAATCAAGAAAGCACGCATATAAACATCATAGACCATAGGGATAGAAAATAAAGATGATATAAAGGATAAAAAGTTGTGGGTTAGTAAGTAGCATAATCGAAACATAAATTGTTTTGTACCCCAGCTTGGTACACAAAAAGCAAAAGAAAACATTGTTTAAAGATTACATATAAAATGGGCCAACCAACATTAAATTTTAATTTGAGAACAGAAGCAGGAGGGATCAGGCAACAGTCTCCTCATCAACGTATTCAGTCTGCACCTCCAACGTGTCAAGCTTCGCACCAAGACGTGATTCCATGTCGGTGAGTTGCTCAGCAATAGTGGAGAGTGAGGATCGAACTTCACTCTGAAAGGCACATAATTGGGACTGCATATCAAGTAGTGTAGAATGGACATGAGCAAGAGTAATAGGCGGAGGAGGGATAGTAGTGGGATCATCAAAACCAGTGGGCAAAGGTGATGGTGGTGATGTAAATGGTGGTGGAGTAGTGACTATTGGTGATGGTGGTATAGGTGAACTTGGCTTTGGTGATGGTGGGGTTGGTGAGGCAATATCAGCATTAAGGCATGAAGAACTCTTGGATGATTTCCTGATGTTCTTTAGAGGCACATTGAGGTCCTCATCCTCTGAACTAGATTGTTCATCCACTAGTTCCTCTTTTTCTTCTTCCCCAACCTGTTCCCCCTTACTAACATCTTCCCCCTGAGTCACTGTTTCCCCTTGTTCCTGTTCTGTCTCTGGCTCAGTAGTGGCAGTGGGAACAGTTTCCTGATCTACATTCTCCCCTTCTACTTTAGTTTCACCTTCCTCTTGTTCCTCATCGGAACTCACATACTCAACATCATCTTCAGCATCCTCTAGAATTCCATTTTCATTTAATATAAGATGCAAGTTGTTAAGACACTTTGCACCTATTTTGTTGTTAGCACTCATAGGAAATTCTAGGCCTTCAAGAGGCACACCAAACTTCTTAAATATATGGGTTAACAAGCCACCATATCCAATCATCGTTTTCTTCTCAATACAATCGGCTAAATGAGAAATCATCAAAGAAGGAAAATTGATTTTTATATGATTTGCTAAACAGTAAATGAAAGTAGCATCTCTTAAGTTCACTTCACTACGCTTCGATCTCCGAGGCAAAATAAACCTCCTAGCAACATTGTATAATAATTTATGAAGTGGACACAGAGAATTGTGACTAAAACGTTTTTTATCATTAATCCCTAAAAACTTTAGCACGGTTTTTTCATTAATGCTGGAAAAAACTATCTTTGATCCAACATAATAAGTGTCGAAACCTACAGTAGGTACTCCAAACCATTCACCTAACATAAGACTGTTAAACTCAATTTTAATCTCCTTCAGAGTACTTGAACACACGCAATTATCAATCGAAAAATTACTTATAAATTCTCGCATCAAATACGGATACATTGAATTGCAAGATAAGTCATACATAAGCACCTCCCATCCTTGATTACTCAAGATCGCATGCAATTGAGGGAAAGAAGTTGTTTCATACTAGTACTTGTCGAGTCCAAAACCAACGGACATCTCTTTGGAAATTTCTTCAGCACTATCAGGGTCCACTTGCTTGGCCCTCTTTACTGGTCGACTAGATGAAGTTCCTTTGGAGTGGGCACTACTACAAATCATCACTTGTGCCACAGTAGCAGTCGTGGCACAAGTAAGAATTTCCCATGGCTATGATGTCCAGCCACGGGAATTTAAGTTTGAGACTACCGTGGCACAAGTGATCGTGGCTAGATTGTTGCCACGGGAAAATTATGGTTGTGGCTGAAACTCTTTTTCTTGCCACGGTAGATCCCGTGGCTAATTATATTCTTTTGCCACAAGCCTACCCGTGGCAATCTTATTTTTCTAGCCACATAAAAGAATCATTGTAAATTATATTCGTCTACTAGAAATGCCTTGGGTAGGATTTGAACCCAAGACCTTCAGGTTGATATACCAACACCCCAACCACTAGACCATCAGTTATTTACTGATAATCTAGGTAATGTTTGTATACTTATAACCTAACACTCCGACCACTTAATGTATTATTATTATTATTATTATTATTATTATTATTATTATTATTATTATTATTATTATTATTATTATTATTATTATTATTATTAACTAGTTGAACAAAATTATTAATAGTAAGTTAAAAAAAATTATCAGTAGTTGAACAAAATTAGTTGCAAAATTACTAAAAAATAATTTATTCAACTAATTTTCACAAATGCAACAAAATTAGTCCTATATTAGAATAATATTACTCGTATTAATATATATTGCTTACACTTATTAGTTATTAGTATATTACTATATTATTAGTTGTATATTCTTTTTTGTTCCAATTTAAAATTCCGACCATATATTGATTTAGTAGCAAGTTAGTCGAAAATTCCGACTAACGCTTGTCAGTCGGAAAATTAGTCAGAAATTTTCGATTGTTTTGATTTAGTTGAATACTTTCAGTTGAAATTGCTCCGGTTTTTTATATTGTAGCACGTTAGAGAAAGAAAAAACATTTTTCATGTGTTCTTGAATTTAAGAGGATGATACGATCTGATTTTCACTAAATAAAAAATTGAAAAAGTCTTAGAATAGGTTAGAAACAACCTTTCTCTCTTTTGTTCAAAATACTTAAATCTTACTTTAAATTATTGTTTATATTCTAGTTTGAGTATATGGTAAGTGAAAAAAGCTTTTCAAAAATAATTTTAAATGTTTTTAGTTAAAATATATTAAATTAAATCATTATTTAAAGAATTTTTTTCTTATATTAAATTAAAAAATAAGGGAAAATAATGACTTATTTTCTAATAAATATAGAAATAATTAAGTTGGATAAAGATTTTTAATTTACATAATTGATAATTTTTTTTTTATTTTTTTAAGTTTATCTTAAAAAATACTATTTCTGTGGCAAAATCAAAACTTGCGGTAAAGTCAAATTCAAGTATCATTATTTATAATACAATCACACAATTGATATTTACCCGTGACCTATAAGTCTTTATTTGCCATGAGAAATATTTACCAGAGACATAATTGGCGGCACAAAATTTTTGTCATGATAAATATTTCCTTGTGACATAATTGTTGGTAAAAGTTTTTGTTTGCCACAATAAAGTTCCCGTAGCAAGATTTGTGGCGCCAGTGCTGGTCTGCCACAATATTAATTTACCCGTGGCACAAGTGTTTGTTTGCCATGGTATATATTCATCTGTGGCAAAATTTGTGGCACAAGTGTATCTTAGCCACGGTATATATTTACTCATGGCAAAATTTGTGGCACAAGTGTATCTTAGCCACGGTATATATTTACCCGTGGCAAAAAATTTTAGTATGATTGTGATATTGTCTTGAAATCTATTTTTCCCGTGGCAAGATCAAAACTTGCCACAGATTTTGAATTCCCGTGGCATAATTAGTGGCACAAGTGATGATTTGTAGTAGTGGGGTTTTCTTTGTGCCTCCTTGCATGGTTTTAGGAGTGGTTGATCTTTGGCGTAAATGAGAAGAGGATTGAGGAATTTCAATGGGTGAAGGATGAATTACCTGTAAAGGTTCGGGTTGGATGAATTTAGGGCTTTTCCCTTTGCTCATTGATGATAATCTTGGGGATTTCATGGTTGTTGGTAGGGATGAAGGAAAGAAGTTGAGAGAGGTAAGAGTAATGGTTTGACGGTTTTGGTGAGATAAAGAGGGAGTTGTACTTTGGTAATAATGGTTATTGTGATGGATGTGACGTGAGGAGTGGGTTATAAAGGGTGTGAAGGGACGGTTATGAAAAGGAGTACAACTTCTTGAATTAATTTTAGCGTATGAACCGAGTGAGGTAACGAAAAGTTTAAGTGTAAGTTCGTTGAATATGTCGATTAAGATAACTACTTTCCGAAACACATCGATGATCCGTCTTCCATTTTATAAAATAATGTTGGCTCACCGAAATAAATTAAAATAAAGAAAATGCTGGAATTTGTGAAAAATAAAAATATTTTTGTGATTTTTCGAAAAATAATTTATAATATGTGGGTAATAATATAAAATAATAATAATATATAATATAAAATAAGTTTATGCTACTTGGTCTAATCAGTTCAAACATGCATGCAATCAAGATTAAGTTTAAGACATAAATTTAAATAGAAGCATACCCAAATCTCGCAATGATTGAATAATAAATCTTGGTTGTTGTGGTTGATTGAACCCTTCCGATTTTTCAAGATGTTTTGAGGAGAAATACTAGCATTAAACTTTAGTGAAGCTTGATCATACCTAGCTCCAACCTCATCTTTTCAAATTGTTCTCTTGGAAGCGGTTTGGTCATAATATCTGCAACTTGATCACTAGTATTGACATGTTTAACAATAATATTTTTATGCTCTACGTTATCCTTAAGAAATTGGTGTCTAATATGAATATGTTTAACTCTAGAATGATGCACTGGATCTTTTGAAATGCAAATAGCACTAGTATTATCACAATAAATAGGAACACATTCAAGTTTAATACCAAAATCTCTTAGCTGTTGTTTAATCCAAAGCATTTGGGAACAACTAGGGGTGTTCAAAACCGGGTACCGGGTCGACCCGGATCCGGAAATCCGGGTACCCGCTTTTTCGGGTACCTAAAATCGTGACCCGGTTCCGACCCGGTTTAAACCGGGTACCCGGTTTCCGGGTACCCGTTTAAACCGGGTCGGAAAACCGGATACCCGGTTTTGTTAATTTGCTATTTTTTTTTTAGTTAGCTAAAACATGTTTTTTATTCCTTTTTAACATTATATATATATATGACCTCCATAAATTCCTAGAGTTACACATCAAACTATGACCTCCATAAACTACTTTTTAACATTTAATTAGTTATAAAATGCAATTCATGAGAGAAAAGAAAAGTCTAAAGGAAAACAAGAGTTTAGAGTTTAAAAGTTCAAAATACAACCATAAACACAACCATAAACACCTAGAGTTCAAAAGTTCAAAATACAACCATCAAAGTTCAAACTATTAGAAAAAGTAAAAGCAAACGATTAAAACTTCAAGCTCCATTAATCATCTTCAACGGTGTCAAGTGTCTCATCGATTATGACCTCCGGATGCTCCAATGTTAATGCATTACCTAGTCCAAAGTTACAAACAATATATAGTTAATGCATTACCTCATCGATTAAAAATATTTTACTCTTAAATAATCAATTGAAAAATAATTAAAAATGTATACCAACCTTCCTCCATTTCTTCAAGTGCAAGCAAACTCTCCTCTATTGCTAAAGGAGTTCTAGATTTCCGAAGCCAATCTTGTGCACAAATAAGGGCTTCGGCCATCTTTGGAGTCAATGATGTTCGAAAATCATCAAGAATACGACCACCCGTACTGAAAGCAGATTCAGAAGCAACGGTAGAAATAGGTATAGCAAGCACATCTTTGGCCATCTTTTGAAGAATGGGATACCTTTTTGTTTGATCTTTCCACCATGCTAAAATCACAAAGTTAGAATCATGAGGTTCACATGCATCTTCTAAATACCTATCCAACTCACTTTTGTCTACATTGGTCAATGAACAACCTGTCTCCATTTGATATCTTGAATTCATTAGTTCAATAAGGTCCACCTTTCCCATTCCTTGAGTCCCACTTTGAGTAAAAATAGAAGAGGTTGAAGATGTAGAAGTGGAGGAAGTAGCCCCACTTGTCTTTGGTGGAGGCATAGAAGAAGCATAAGAATCAAACAAACTTTTAAAAACCATTTTAATTTTTAGTGACAGGAGAGTAGCTTTTGTGGCATCATATGAAGCACGCACAATCCAATCAACATAATTCCACTTATGCCTAGGGTCAAGGAGAACAGCTACAAACACTAAAATATTGATATTATCAATGTTTCCATAATATTTGTCATATTTGGCCATCATATTAGTAGCCATTTTCCTCATACCCTCATCATCGGCACTCATATTGTTGGCAAGCAATAATCTAGTCCCAAAAATCTCATGTGCATAAGAGTTGCAGGTTACACAACGAGAAGCAGAAAATCTCAAAGTTGCATCATAAAAAACACTCAAGAAAGGTAAGAAAGTAGACACTTTCCTCCAATCCTCTTCAGTAGGAGCACCACCAAACTTCCTAAGTAACTTAACTAAAGCAGAATATTTCATGCATAAAGATGCAAATGACTTTTTAAATTTAATAGCAGATTCAAGCATTAGATAAGTTGAATTCCATCTAGTCTCAATATCCAAAACAACAAGGCTTTTGCTCTCCTCTTTCTCCTCTTTTATGCACTCTTTAAACTTTTTAAGCCTAGCAGGAGAAGACCTTACATACTTCACAAGAGCACGAACTTTCAAAATAGACACATCAACTTCACTCAAACCATCTTTCACAATCAAATTCAAAATATGTGATGCACATCTCATATGCAGGTATTGACCCTCCAACAGACTAGTATCCCAAATGTTAAGTCTTTTCTTAAGGTAATTGACTGCTATGTCATTTGAACTTGCATTGTCTACGGTCAATGTCATGATATTTTTCAAACCCCAATCAATCAAGCATTTTTCAACAGCTCTGCCAATAAGTATTCCCTTGTGACCAGCAATAGGACAAAAGTTTATGATTTTCTTTTGCAAATTCCAGTTATCATCAATAAAATGTGAAGTCAAACACATATAACTTAAGTTTTGCCCCGATGTCCAAGTGTCTGTTGTTAGACAAATTCGTGACTTAAAGTTTTGAAAAAACGATTTCAACTCATTTCTTTTTTCAGTAAAAAGACTATAACAATCTCTAGTCGCAGTGCTACGAGAAGGAATCTTAAATAAAGGATTCAAAGCCCTACAATACTCACGAAATCCTTCACGTTTAACAAAAGCAAAAGGCAATTCATCAACAATAAGCATTGTAGCAAGTTTTTTCCTACACAAATCATAATCAAATTGCCACAAATTCGGAACACCAACACTATCAACACTACCATCCTCATTGACTCTTCTAGCAATATCAAATTCAATTTTCTTTTGCTTCAAATCCAAATTAGGAGGATATTTTTTGCATCTTTTAGTATGATTAGCCAAAGATGTTGTTCCATTTTTGCTATGACAACCAATAGAAGCTGTGCAATACTTACAATGAGCAATTGTAGGATCCAATTCATCAACTGTGTAGTGATCCCACCATTTTGACCTATTACTCCTCGAACTAGTAGTTGCACGACGTTGGTTTTTTTGCTTTTTAGATGGTTGTCTAGTATCTTCATCCTCATCGAACAAACGATCAACACTCTCTTCAAATTGAGTTCCTTCATTTGGTTGTGAATTTCCATTATCATCAAAAGATGACCCCATCTTCTACACAAAACATATTTTAAAGAATAAAACAACTAGTCAACTACTACTCCAATAATTCTTAATTATTAAAGATGAAAACTCAAAATCCAATAATGATAACCCATTTAAAGAATGTAGCTATTGATTTGCAAAATAAATGGATGACTTTTTTTGAATAAAATAAATCGATGACTTTAACCAATAAAGATTTTCCATATTCAATTCACAAAAATTATAACCAATTAACAAAAATTATAAAATAAAATAAAGATTTTCCTCAATAATTCACACAAAAGGCATCAAATTACAACAAAAATCATCAAACAACTAAAAAAATTGAACTACAATGAATCAAACAAATAATTACAGCTTGCAACTTGCGTAGCATAATCAAACAAATAGCATCAAAAAGCACCAAAATTAGCATAATTTCAAATTTTAACCCTAACTTAGCACATCAAATAATTACATTAATCCTAAAATGAATCAAACAAATATATTGAAAACACGAACACAAACCAAAAAATACCGAAAATCAAGCAATTGATTTGCAACTTGTTTAGCCAAACAAAGTTAAAAAAATACCGAAAAAAATACCGAAAACAAGCAAATTAAAAAAAAGTTAAAAACAAATAAAATACCGAAAATCCAGGTGGTGGTGTGTAAGAATCCATGAAGATCTTCAACTTAAATTGTCTGAAAAAAAAATTGAACAAATAAATAATATCAGAATTTGAATTCAAATTATTAAAAATAAGTAGATCTAATATTTTTGAACCCACCAAAAAGCAAAATTGTTGCTTGTGAAAAGGATGAAAATGGAGGAGTTTGAGTTGAGTAGTAGTTGCAGAGATTGAGCAAGAAGTAGAAGTTGAAGGGCTTGCTTCTTGTGAGGGAGAGGATGGAATGCGGCGGGACTTGTCTTAGAATGAATGAGGGAGAGGAGTTGCCTTGTTGCATTAAACTAGGGTTTTAATTTTATTAAAAAAAAAATTAAAACAAAGTAGGTACAGTAGGCCGTACTAGGTAGGCAGCAGGTTTAAAAATTAAAACAGCACACAGCTGTACTCACGTACACATCACGCAAAATTTTAAAAAAAAAAAATTTTATTTTTAAAAAAATTATTAAACCGGATACCGGGTACCCGGTTCCATCAGAATCACTACCCGTACCCGACCCGAATACCCGGTTTGCAAACCGGGTACCCGGCCCGAAATACCCGGTTTTGCTAAATCGGGTAAAATACCCGGTTTTTCAAACCGGATACCGGATATTTCGGTTCGGGTTTTCCAAAGCGGGTTTTTTTGAACACCCCTAGGAACAGCAGGCTGCTGCTGCTACGTATTCAGCTTCTGCAGTGGATAAAGCTACTGTGTTCTGTTTCTTGGAACTCCATGATATCAAACAAGATCCAAGAAACTGTACCATTCCTGAAGTGCTCTTTCTATTCACAAGATCACCTGCATAATCTGCATCACTATACCCTTTCAAGTCATAGACATCACTTTAAGGATAAAATAGGGATAAGTCATCTGTTCCCTTTAAATATCTTAGAATCCTTTTAACTGCCGTATGATGTCATTCTTTCGGATTTGATTGAAATCCAGCACACAAACCAACACTAAAAGATATATCGGGTCTACTAGCTGTTAAGTATAGTAGAGATCCTATCATGCCTCTATATATCGTTTGGTCAACATTAATACCGTTAGAGTCTTCGTCTAATCTTATGTTAGTGGCCATGGGTGTATGGTTTGTCTTAGCATTATCTAGTTCTTATTTCTTTAGAAGTTCTTTTATGTATTTTTGTTGATGAATATAAATACCGTTAGCAGTTTGTTTAATTTGCAAACCAAGGAAGAAATTTAATTCTCCCATCATACTCATTTCGAACTCATTACTCATTAGGTCAGCAAATTCCTTACATAACGATTCGTTAGTAGCAACAAAAATAATATCATCAACATATATTTGAACAACTAAAATATTCGAACCTTTATTCTTAAAGAATAAGGTTTTATCAATTTTACCACGTATGAACTTGTTATCAATCAAAAACTTAGATAATCTCTCGTACCATTGTCTAGGTGCTTGTTTTAGCCCATAAAGAGCTTTGTCAAGCTTGTAGACGTGATCCGGAGAAATTGGGTTTTCAAAGCCAGGTGGTTGTTCCACAAACACTTCTTCTTCTAGAAACCCGTTTAGGAATGCACATTTTACGTACATTTGATATAATTTAAAATTCATGAAAGCAGCAAAAGAAATAAGAATTCTAATAGCTTCTAATCTAGCTACGGGAGAAAAAGTTTCAGTATAGTCAATACCTTCTTGTTGATTGTATCCTTTTACCACTAACCTTGCTTTGTTTCTTACTATTGTTCCATGTTCATCCAGCTTGTTCCTGAATACCCATTTCAGCCCAATTATCTTCTTGTTCTTAGGTTTGGGTTCCAAGTGCCATACTTTGTTTCTTTCAAACTCATTCAATTCGTCTTGCGTAGCTACCACCCAATCCGAATCTTGTAAAGCTTCTTCATGATTCTTAGGTTCCATTGTTGAAAGAAAAGCAAAGTGTGCGCAAAAGTTTCTCATTTGTGACCTTTTTTGTATTCCTTTGTTCATGTCGCTTATGATCAAGTCAAGTGGATGTGATTTTTGGTGTTTCCACGGTCTTGGAACAAAGTCTCTGGTGGAGACAGACGTGGAAGCAGGCTCACTGACTTGATTCTGATTTGGTTCACCATCATTTCTTTCCTGTTGAATATCTCTTTGAATATCTGGATTAGGAACTGCAGGCTGTTCCTGATCTGCCTGTGGCTCCTGTTCTTGATTTGGTTCAGCATTCAGAACCTGTTGTTGTTCTTCTAGATCTTGCTCCTTTTGTATATTCTCTTCATCGTCCAAATCAGCAAGACCTATTTTAAAATCACCTATTTCTTGTTCACTTGTCATAAAGTTAGTTTCAGCAAATATTATGTGAACAGATTCCTCAACACACATGGTTTTCTTATTATAAACTCTATATGCTTTACTATGAGATGAATAGCCAAGAAATACCGCTCATCACTTCTTTCATCGAATTTACCTATATTGCTTTTTCCATTAACATGCACAAAACATCGACATCCAAAGACTCGAAAATATGAAATATTAGGTTTAATTCCTTTAAATAATTCATAGGGGGTTTTAGAAGTGATAGGTCTAATTAAGACGCGATTTAATATATAGCATGCAGTATTAACGGCTTCGGCCCAAAAATTTCTAGGTACACCACTAGCAATTAACATAGTTCTAGCCATTTCTTCTAAGGTTCTATTTTTACGTTCAACTACACCATTTTGTTGTGGTGTTAGGTGCGGAGAAATTGTGACTTAAACCATGCTCATTACAATAATCCATAAACTTTGAATTTTCAAATTCTTTTCCATGATCCGATCTTATGTGGACTAGTTGATTGTTACTAGATTTCTGAATTTTAGTAGCGAATGCAACAAATTCATCAAAGGCCTCGTCTTTGCTAGATAAAAATAAAGTCCATGTAAATCTACTGTAATCATCAACTATGACAAAAACATATCGCTTACCGCTGCGACTTTGGATTCTCATAGGTCCACAAAGATCCATATGAATTAATTCAAGTGGTCTTGAGGTGGTCACGACATTTTTAGGTTTGAAGGATGACCTTGCATGTTTTCCTTTGGCACAAGGATCACATACTTCATTCTTTTGAAATTTTAGGGACGGTAATCCTCTTACTAGGTCTTTAGATCGTAAATTATTAAGCAATGAAAAACTAGCATGACCTAATCGTCTATGCCAAAGAAGAGGATCATCTTCTATAACGCTTAGACATGTTAGACTGGTTTTAGGAACAGTGTGCAGGTCCACCACGTAGGTGTTCCCTTTTCTGATTCCTTCAGGAATGATGTCTCCTGTGTCGTTCCTAGAAATGATGCACTTATCAGAAGTAAAGTTTACAGAGTTACCTTTGTCGCAAAATTGAGAAATACTTAAAAGATTGTGCTTTAAATTCTCGACCAAAAATACATTATCTATAGCATGGGAACTTGACCTTCCTATCTTGCCTTTTGCAATGATTTCACCTTTCATGTTGTCGCCAAAGGTCACCGTTCCTCCATCATAGGCTTCTAGTGAGAGAAATTTTGATCTATCGCCTGTCATGTGCTTGGAACAGCCACTGTCGAGATACCATGAGCTGTTCCCCCTCACTAGAACCTGCAAAACGAAATTAGTTGTTAGAGGGTGGAACCCAGCCATCCTTGGGTTCCATGTCGATTATACAAGAATCATATTTCTTATTCCAAACTCTATCGACATATATTTGGTTCGTTTTGTTATGATGTTCCCTTTTTAAACATTGATGTTTTAGGTGCCCAGTTTTGCCACAAAAGGAACAGACTTTTTTACTTGGGAGATCAACGTAGACCTTTTTCTTTTTATCATGTTTGTCATATCCTAGATCTTCGGTTCCTTTGGTTCTAGCATTAAGAATCCATTTGGGAACTTCTTTGATTTTCCCTTTTTCTCTTGAATTTAATTCAAGCTTAAGTCGATCGTTTTCTTTTAAGGCGGATTCTAGGTCTAATTTCATTTGTAAAAGGACACATTTAATTTCTTTATTAGACTCGTAATTTACATCCATCTCTAATTGCTTAAGTTGATTTAATTCAATATTTAATATGATGTTTTCTTCTTTAACCTTTTCTATAGCTTCTTTTAACATCACATTATTATCAAGTAATTCAAAGAATCGAGTTTGTACATCGGACCTAAAAGAATTAAGGTAGGATATTTGGTCTTTGCACGCTTTAAGGTCTTTTTCAGTTTTGAGACAGATGGCTGTTTGTTTTTCTAAATTTTCGTGAGATTCTAAAATCATTTTAATTAATCTATGTTTATCCACTTTAAATAAATAATCAAAAAATGGATCAGAAGACAGTACCTCTTTTCCTTTATCCTTTTCATCATGTGTCGCCATGAGACAAAGATTGGCTACTTCTTCTTCTTCAACGGGAGCTTCGGTTTCGGTTTCGCTTTCGGCTTCTCCCCATGCTGCTATCATGGCTTTGCGTAAATCGGCTTTGTTGAAATTTCCTTTTGTAGGTTGTCTTCCTGTTTCTCTTGCTCTCTGTTTACCTTTCTCATTTTTCCATAATGGACAATCCTTGATTAAATGCTCGGTACTTCCACATTTGTAGCATTCATATGTTTTCGTATTTGAAGTTCCTCTTTCTTTGTTGTTTCTTTGATTTTTATACTTGTTGTTCTTGAAGAACTTCTTGAACCTACGTACCAGCAAGGCTGCCTATTCCTCATCAGTTTCTGATTCTTCTTGATCGTTTGCTGTCAGAGCCAGACCCTTGTTTCTGGAACTGTCACCTGTTCCCAAATGTAATTCATGAGTCATAAGGGATCCAGCCAACTCTTCCAGATTAAACTTTGTGAAATCTTTGGATTCTTGAATGGCTGTGACCATTGCTCTCCAACGATCATCTTGAGGTAGGCTTCTTAGGATTTTTCGCACTTGTTCATCTGAGGGAATTAGCCTTCCAAGGGAGACAAGTTCATTTGTGATATTCGTGAACCTAGTAAACATTTCTTGAATGCTTTATTTAGGTTCCATCACAAATCTTTCGTATTTGGACATGAGCAAATCAATCTTGGAACGCTTAACTTCACTCGTTCCTTCGTGGGTAACCTCCAGCAGATCCCAAATTTGTTTGGCGGTTCTGCATCCCATAATGCGATTATGTTCATTTGGACCAAGCCCACAATGAAGCAATTTAATAGCAAGAGCGTTCATTTCCATCTTTTGAAAATCTTCTTTCTCATATTCTGTGATAGGTTTGGGAACAGTCTCGTTATTGGAGTTGATAGTTGTTACCTCAAAATCTCCAATTTCGATGACTCTCCAAACTTGATAATTTTCGGCTTTGATGAAGATCTCCATTCTGTTTTTCCAATATGTATAGAATTTGCCATCGAACATTGGTGGTCTCTGAGTAGAGTACCCTTCTTCCATGCGCTCGTTCATTTTCTGCATCTCTAATACACCAAGATACGGCTCTCAGGGTTTCCTGATCAAATGAGGAACAGGGCTCTGATACCAATTGTAGAAACACTTATAGACAATGAATTGTAACAAGAGGCGGGGTTGAATTGTTACTTTCGCCCTTGGAGTATTTTCGCCCTATTTCTTGCTGAATTTGAATAATAAAAATACTCAAAACAATTTAAAGAAAACTAAAAAGGAACACCATGATTTAACGTGGGAAAAAGAACCACGACCCACTAGGGATTTCTCTTCTCTATTATTTTATGTAAATCACTCCTCTATTACATAAAATAACTTCTCCTACTCTTTCTCTTCTCTCTACTCTTTTTCTTCTCTCGGTAACTCCTTACCGTTTCTCTTCTCTCTACTCTTCTCTCTTCCCTTTAGACTTACCCAAGTCTACTCTTCTCTCTTCCCTTTTCAACGCTTAATGGTCCATCAACGACCCTTATAAAGATCGGATATTTGACCTATCAAAACAATCTCAAAGACAAAATATGTTTGTTTATTAAAGTTTATGTTATCATCAAAACCAAATGGGCTAACACTCAGTCTGATTTTGCAAATCTTGGACTTAGTGCCACGCAAATTGACAATCTTATGACCTTCTTGACTAAGCACAAAGATTCTACTGACTCTGTGACTATGGACCTCGATTCACTACCTAGTTCGGCTCATCTTGCAGGTACATTCTGTTTTCTTTCTAAGTCGCACACATCTCGATGGATTATTGATAGTGGTGCTACTGACCACATGTGCAACTCTCTGGAATCATTTATTTCGGCTGAAAAAATAAATGGTCCTCAACATAGTATCACCATTCCTGATGGCCGAAAAGTTCTTGTTGAATATTTTGGTGATGTTTTGCTGATGGATGATATTTTACTTAGAAAGGTTCTTTATGTTCCTGCATTTCAATACAATCTCGTCTCTGTGCCTAAGCTATGTACTGATGAATGTGCTGCTGTTGTTTTCACTAATGGTTCTTGTCTGCTTCAGGGCTCTTTAAGGACAAAAACTCTTGGTAGCTTATCTCATGGACTTTATTACACTGACATGACATGTCATTCCATTCCCAATACAAACTGTGTAGCTGCTAATACTACTGTGAATAAGACTAATATTGAGCTTATAAAGCTTTGGCATCTCCCTATGGGCCATTTACCTTTTATAAAATTAAAGGCTCTTTTCCCTTCTATCGATTTACATGGATTTTAGGACTCGGTGTTTTGTACTATTTGCCCGCAGGCTAAACAAACTCGACGTCCGTTCCCTAGTAGTTCCATCAAGAGTACTCATAGTTTTCAATTACTTCACATCGATGTTTGGGGTCCGTATCGACATAAGACTCATGATGGTTGTAATATTTTTTGACTATAGTTGATGATTACACTAGGGCTACATGGTTGTATCTCATGACATCCAAGAATCAATATATTTCTTTTCTCAAGCAATTTTATATGTATGTTGCGACGCATTTTAATTCCAAAATTCAGTATATCCGGACTGACAATGCCAAAGAATTATGTGAGGGTGATGCTAAACTTTTTTACTTATCCCATAGCATAGTACATCAAACTTCCTGTCGCGATACCCCTCCACAAAACGGGGTCGTCGAACGGAAACACCGTCACTTGCTCGAGGTGGTGCGTGCCTTATCTTTTCAGTCTAACCTCCCTATTTCTTTTTGGGGTGAATGTGTAAAAACAGCCACTTACCTCATTAATCGATCCCCTTTATCTGTTTTGGGCAATGTTTCTCCATACGAAAAATTATATGGTGAGCCGCCTTCTCTTTCTCATCTTAAGTCTTTTGGCTGTTTGTGCTTCGTTTCGACTCTTAAACAGCACCGTTCCAAATTTCATCCTAGAGCTGATGCATCTATATTTGTAGGTTATTCACTAACCCAAAAAGCCTATAAGACCTACAATCTTACTACAAAGACTTTTGTCTTTTCTAGGGATGTAGTCTTTCAAGAACACTTTTTCCCCTATCGCTCTACTACTCCTATTCACTCACCTTTATCTAAATTCTACCTTCCTGCACATGTACCTTTCCCATCTTTTGATGACAACTTTCACCCTCACCCCATATTTTCCTACTTAGACACGCCACCTCCTCTGGCCCCACTACTCCTCATTCTTCCACTACTTTACCTAATACTCATAATACTCCAAATTCTCCAAATTCACAAACCTCTTCTGACTCCTCTCAAATTACATCTCATCTTTCTTCTTCATTACCTGATATTTCGGATTCTCTTATTATTGAACTTTCACAAGATTATCCTCCACCTATTCCTCCCAGGCGTTCTACTCGCCCAGTCAAACCGCCCCCTCACTTACAGGATTTTGTATGTCCTTCTGTTCATGGATGCAACTTGGTCCAGTTTGAGCATTTTCCCACTTCTCATCAGATTTTTCTTGCTTCACAAAGTCAATGGGTCGAACCTAAAACATATAAGCAAGCTGTTACGGACCCTCTTTGGGTCAAGGCTATGGACCTTGAGCTTGAGGCTCTCCAAAAGAATCACACCTGGGATGTTGTTCCTCTTCCGGCTGGTAAAAAGATCGTTGGGTGCAAGTGGGTCTATAAAATTAAGTTGAAAGCCGACGGGTCTCTTGAGCGCTATAAAGCGCGCCTCGTTGTTAAAGGGTATACTCAGAAATATGGTGTCGACTTTCATGAGACCTTCTCCCCGGTCGTTCGCATGACTACTATCCGGTGCATTTAAGCTGTTGCGGCCTTCAAAGGTTGGCCATTACATCAACTCGATGTTAATAACGCATTTTTACATGGTGATCTTCTTGAAGAGGTTTATATGACGTTGCCCAATGGTTTATCATATCCCTCTTCTATGGTGTGTAAGCTTCGTAAATCTTTATATGGGCTTAAACAAGCCTCGAGACAGTGGTTTGCTAAGTTGACTCATGAACTTGTTACTCAGGGGTTTATTCAATCAAAGTTGAATTATTCTTTGTTTACTCACAAGTCCAATAATTTGATCACGGTTGTCGCCGTATATGTTGGCGATATTATCGTCACTGGTAATAATCCGGATTTCATTACACATATTAAGTCTCATTTGCATCGGATTTTCAGTATAAAGGATTTGGGTCGTCTTAGTTTTTTTCTCGGCCTTGAACTTACATATTCTGATCGTGGTATTATTGTTACGCAAAACAAGTTTAGCAAAGAGCTTCTTCGTGACTCTGGGATTACTACTCTCAAGCCTCATGTTACTCCACTTCCCTTGAATCTCAAGTTATCCTTCACTGACTCACCTCTTATGGCGGATCCCACATTATATCGCAGCTTAGTTGGGAAGCTCAATTTTCTTACCCATACTCGTCCGGACTTATCATATTTTGTGCAGGCTCTTAGCCAACATATGCAAAAACCAACGGTTCTTCAGTATGAGGCTTTATGTCATACACTCGGTTATCTATCTGATACTTTAGGCCAAGGTATACTTTTATCTGGCTCTGATCATTTAGCTTTGCAAGCTTATTCGGACTCTGATTGGGGTGCGTGTCCCGACACTCGCCGTTCTATTTCCGGCTTTGTACTCCTTCTTGGTGGCTCTCCTATTAGCTGGAAATCCAAGAAACAAGCTACCGTTTCCCGATCATCTTCCGAGGCTGAATATCGCTCCATGGCTAGTGCTTCTTCTGAGGTAGTTTGGGTGGTTCGTCTCTTAGAGGAATTGGGCTTACATTCTCTCAAACCGGTTACTTTACACTGTGATAATATGTCCGCACTCCACATTGCTCAAAACCCGGTTTATCATGAACGCACTAAACACTTGGAGATAGATTGTCACTTTACACGGGAAAAGGTTATGGAGGGTCTTCTTCAACTTACGTATCTTGCTACCACTTCTCAACTTGCGGATATTTTCACGAAGATCGTTCCTTCTGCTCAGTTTACCAACTTGCTATCCAAACTTGGCATGCATCTCCCTGCCAAGTTTGCGGGGGGCTGATAAGAATAATAATAGTCTTGTATTTTAGTGGTTTGTATTCTCATATTAATAGCTTACACAGTACGTTAGCATAGCAAAATAATTCTTGGCTGTACAAAATACCAATAAGCTTAGCATGTGAAGGACAGCTGGCAAGTGGTTATAACAACCTCCTGTATATAAAGGACCACCAGCTATACACTATGTACAATAACTTTTCATTCTTTTTTGAGTAAAATGGGTTTTTAAACCCTTTGTCATTTTCTCTCTCTTCCGTCATGGTTATGGCTCCAAGTTCTTGAGCAAGCTTTCACAGAAAGCAAAACAAAGAAGGTATTTGAAATTAACCAAAAACAGAAGAGACAAACTAAGACTTTCATAAAATGGATTAAATTTGCTTTTCTTTAACATTAGAATAAAGATGCTATTCATGAGAGATAAGACATAAACGGGATTTTCGTGAGTGATTTAGTGATAAGAATAAAGCTTTTTAATTAATGGGGGGGTTCTTCTAATCTAATCTAACATAGAAAAAAATGGTGAAGGAATGATCCACCCAATGTGACTGGTGTCAGTTTCTAGTTTAAAGGAAGAGTCATGTGTTCTTTAATAATCATCCAATATTATGACCCACATACTAAAAATACAATTTTTACTTTTTTTCTTAGTTTAAGAAATATATTTAACTAAAATAAATATCGTAATAAAGAAAAATAAAATATAATATAATAAAGGAAAAAAGTACAAGTCAATTAGATAAACAATAACACAAATTAGCATCTCTATAATAATATTATTCGGATTAACTTAATTCGAACCTCAATTTAACTTAACTAATATTATAATTAGGTTTTTTTTTTAAATTAGTGGCTGCTTCAAGATTCCCCTTCTTATGCAGTTAACAAAATTAATTTTTTTTTTTATGAAATTTGCTATGAATTTTTTTTGAAATGAATTTGTTATGAATTTTGTAAGTTATCTTATTGCTTTTATGTAAAAAAAAACACTAAAACAAGTGCTACCACTCGCACATCTCTAACACTAATTGCTATGTAACTTTTTTTGATTGTGAAGTATTATTGTATGATATTGGTATCGGTATTTTATGTAATAAACCATGATGCTTTTGATTAATTTTAAATTTTTAAAAACTTACCTGGAATAATTCAATATATTCGTAATTTTTCTACAATAATCCAACCTATTGAATAATCCAAACTTTGAGGAGTATTTTTCTAATGTAAATCCGTTGATTGGATGACTTGCTATAACAATTTTTTTAAAAAAAAGATAAATTAAAATAAAATGTCGGAAAAATAATGTAAAAAATAAAATGTCGAAAAAATGTTAATAATTAAAGAATAATGCTCCCTTCTACTCACCTTTAGTGTCTCATTTACTTTTGCAACATGTACATCCATCTCTCTTAAAGTATAGTTTAATCTATAAGTTAAATTACATAGTTATATGTGATCTTATTTGACTCGCTTTAATATAAAATTATTAATATAAATAATTTAAAATTTTTAATTATACACATAACTAGATATACTGAGAATTAAATAAGTGTATTGATAGGTCGTATAAATTAAATGAAATACATAAGATAAAATGAATTATAGGAGAGTATAAATATATAATTTAAAAATATACTTTATATATAATACTCATTATAATATAATGTTAATCATATATATTTATGCTTGTTAACATTTAAAAAGCAAATTACAAAGAATGATCGCCACTGAGCATGCCCAAGATTACAAATGGAAACATCATTCACGAAAATTATTCAAAAAGTAACCATAAAAAGAACTAGACTTCAGCGATACTAGCCATTATTTTGAGCTTACAATTTGACAAAAATACCAGGAAAAAAAAAAAACATAAAAAGAACGGCTAATTAAGATGAGAAGACATTAATTTAAGAGATCGATCAGCCAGTATATATGTGAAAATGGACGGCTAAGATGAGAACACAGTAAATAGCAAAGAAAATAAGAGTGTGAATGAAAATGGCTTTTCCATTAGTCTTCATAGTTCCGAATTCAATTGAGCGATTATAACCAGGGATCTGAAGTAGAAGCCCTGGTGAAAGCAAAACAAATAGCACAACTCCTACAAGTACTGGTGCCCAATCTCCCATTTTTTTAATCCACTATTTGATTTCTTCTTTGTTTATAAATAATGATTTTAGGGATAGTTTGAAGGAAAAAGAAGGGAGAAATAGTGAAAGAAAATGGGAGATAAGTTTGAGATGAGAAAGTGGACAAATGAGTTGGGACTTGGGATTGAAATAAGGAAACTACCTAAAATCTTAAGGAATACGTATTACTTAAAACTACACCTGTTTAAACCATCGGTAACACAAGTCGTATTAGGATTCAGATAATTGCGACTCCTATTAAATTCAATGCCGTTTTAGAGAATTATTAGGCCTTAGGCGAATTTTTAAATAGAGGGATCTATATTAACTAAAATCAAAAATGGAATTCTCATTTATCTGCATTATAAAAAGTACCTTTTCATTTCTACTGATGAGAAAACATAAATTGTAATAAAAAATAACACAGTAAAATTGAGAAATTTTTTTTATTAAGATCATCGTATTGTGAGACGATTTAAGATGGGTTCGCCGAATATAAAATTTTTAATAAATATATTAAAAGAACTTTTATCATTTATTTAATTAATTTGATGGTCTCTCAAAAGAGACCGTCTCTCACAAGAAATTGTTAAAAAAAAAATATTAATTTGGCCTCATATAGACTCGTCTCATACAAGACCCGCTATTTTATATGGGTAAGTTTAATGAAGTATTAAATTGTACTACCTCCGTTCCATTTTAGTTGCACCATTGGGTTTTGGCACAATATTTAAGGGTTGTCAAATCAGTATGGTAAAAGTAGGGATGATGTATGATTGATGGTGATATGTGGGGTAGAAATAAAAAAAATTTATTGTAAATAGAAAGTGGTTGTGAGATGTGGGTATATTAAATAATTAATGGGATGATAATATAAATGATGGTGATATGTGGTAGGAATAAAGTGAGGATAAGTAAGAAGATTATTTTTGCCAAAAATAATAATGTTGCAAGTAATATGAAACTTCCAAAAATGATAAGTGTTGCAAGTAAAATGAAACGCAGGAAGTATATATAAACTATAAAACACACTAAAAAATAAGAAGTGTCTTTATTCAAAAAAAAAAAAGAAGTGTCTCATGTAGGGATGGTCATGGGGCGGGTCCAACCAGACCCGGATCCGGACCTTTTAATTTTTTGAGATCCAGACCCGGACCCTAAGGGTCCACAATTTTCAGACCCGGACCCAGATCCCCCGAATCTGATGGGTCTAGGGTCCTTAATACGTCCTTAATAATAAGTCTAAAAAAAGTCTATTTGATTTGTCAAATTTGAAACATTTGTAAGTTATTATATTTTTCGTATATTTGTAAGATAGATATTATCGTATTTTACAAGTATTTAATACTTATTTAACATCTAAACTCGCATAGTGTCACCCATATACGCTTAACTTCTATTATAAACACTAGTTCAAGTCCACTAAATAAAGGTAATTGGGTTAGCACTTAACAAGTATCATATATGTTCTTTATATATATGATGATTATGAAAAGAAAATAGGTGTTGGGGGCAGAATTTAAACGTAGAAGACAAATAAAAATGGACAATTAAATATTTATAAGGGTCCAAGGGGCGGGTCCAGGGTCCGCATATTGGACCCGGACCCGGACCCGCCAATAATTTTTTAGATCCAGATCCGACCCGGATCCGATGGGTCTCAAAAAACAAGACTCAGACCCTTCAAAAAGGGGCGGATCTGAGGCGGGTCCAACAGGGTCCTGGACCCATGACCATCCCTAGTCTCATGTCATTTAAAATTATGCAAAACAATAAGATGATTATCATGTTAAATGCCACTTCTTAGTTCTTATTAAGAACTAAGAAAGCATCCAAATTCCGAAAATCCTCTTAGTTAGACTAGTCACATCAAACTACTCCTTTAACTTTTGTCAGTTTTTACACTAGTCACATCAAATTCTTAAAAAAAGACGTATCTCAAAGAGTTGGTTTTAATTTGACCGGCCCATTAGAATTCTAAAAATAAAAAAATAAAAATATAGTGTAACAGCACGCTTACTTGGTAGGGTTTAGGATACCTTAAGTAGGCATTTATGTTACGTCAAAATGGGGTTGATATTATGTCAATTGTCAAATGTGTTTTTAACATGCTAAGATTATCAAGTTGGTGTTATGTGCTGTATGTGTTTACGTTATTTGCTATAAGGATTTATGTTATGTGATGTAGGTGTTCAGTTAATTTTATATAGGTGTTTTTGTTATTTGATATATGTATTTTTGTTTTATGTTGTAGATTTTTTAGGTTCGTTGTTGTAGGTATGTTATGTATGCTGTAAGAATTTATATTATATAACGTAGGTGTTTAAGTTAGTGGGTGCAGAAATATATGTTAGTTATTGTGAGTGTTTTTATGTCCACTTTAGTATGCAAAAATACCAACTAAAACTATTTTAAATGACTCTTATTAAGAATTAGGGGTTGCCTGGATTCCAATAACAAAGTAAGGCAATAAAATTTGTGGAGCAAAATTCCCCACAGAATATAGTAATGGGAGAAATAGTCTTTTTCATTAGTTTGGTATTTTTCTTCCATTGAAAATATAATCCTTCAAAACCTCAAATCTCATTTCATTTTTTCATCATCATTTCAATTAATCCTTTATATCAACCAATTAAATTAACATAATTTTCATTCCCAATAGCCAACATATATACCTTCAAAACCTCAAAACCCCTTTCATCAATGGCGTCAATTTCTTTGAGAGGATAAGGTTAGTGAGAAAGAAGCTTTAGTATTCACCCATGTTCTTAAGAAAAAGGCTCTAGCTTCCTCCTCTGTTCTGATTTTCTGCGACTTTTTTCTAAAACCCATATTTTAAGTTTTAATTCCCTTTCTTTAAAGCTTCCAACAATTATTAAAATGGTAATTTTAGATAATTGATGGTGTTTATGGAAAAGTTGGATAGTATTATGAGAAGGAAAAGAAGAAGGTAGAAGAAGAGCTTGATGAATTGGAATGAATTCAAAGATAGAAATTGGTCATTACTTTTACTGGAGAAATATTTCCTTCGGATCCCCCTGGAGTAAATATTACGTCCTCTTTTTGACGTACTGATTTACTCCATTACTATTTACACTTATTCCAAACACCTAAGTATCCAATATTTTATACTCCCTTAATTAATACTCCCCTTTTCCATTGATTCCAGGCGAGCCCTTAGAGTTAGTGTTTTTTTTAAATGCATACACGTAGTAGATGTTTTTGTAAATTGGGCAGAACTTTGAGAATCGTCTCTCAAAGAAACAGTCTTTCAAGCAGGCCCAACTCACTAGAGGAGCCCTATGAGCAGTTGCTCTGGGCCCCAATGTAACAACCCGAAACTATCTAGCTACTTAAAAATGCTTAATTATAACTAATACGGAAGCTTAATACTTGTATCGGGCTATTACATCGATAATATAATCACTTACTTAACTGACTATATTATCCGATAAACATCAATCAGAATTTTAAATATAAATGTTTACAACATAAAATATATATAGAGGAATTACTTACAAAGCAAACATTTAAAATGCTTTAAAAAATAAGTTCTGCAGAAAATCCAGCAGAGTTCCGTTTGTAAATTGGATGATCCAAAATATTTCCTTTTGACTTAAAAGTCATCCTGCAAGTATAAAACAATAATATTAAAATATCAATCATCAAGTGTCACAAGCACCAAACATTTCAAAATCACATCACCTCGTAGATCGAAAACTTTTCTTAAATAATCTAAAATAAGTAATAAAATACTTTTAATAAGAGATTTTTTTACTTACATTCTAATATATTAATGGAGGAGATTGCTTTGTTAATTACTGATCTTTGTGCGCTTTCAGAAACTGTTGACTTCAACTATCTCTATGTCTGCCCCTCACTAGGATAGGTTCAAAGAACAAAACCACATAATCAGCTTTTGTTGAGTACATGTTTATATAGTTTATTTTAATGATTACTTGTGTTATTATTCTCTTGATTCGATTTCAAAGTTTTAATTATAAATCCTAAGAGAATAAACAATGTCTTATTAATATCTTAATTCCTCTCACAACAGCTTAATCGGTTATAGAGGTCCGAAGTCGTCACCTCAGAAGTTTTATGCTTGCAAGCTGCCAAGCCGGTTCCATATTCGCATGCTGCCTTGGGTTATCACGAACATGCACTCTCACCCAGGGTCATAAAGAATGCCACCGCCCTGGACTGGTAACTTTTGTCTGGGTGTTGCCCGCATTCTGTCCCACTTAGGTGGACCGACACATTCTATTCCACCGGAAAGCCGGCTGGGCGAAAAATAAAATTAGCATTCCCTTACAGCACCGACCTTGGACTTTCATTATTGTCTTTTGCAAAATCCTTCGCTTTCTTGTAATTTTGTACATTTGTTTATATCTTTCAATCACAGCTGATGCTTACTCACATTTCGACATCAAACACCTTAGTGACTGCTCATATTTCGTCACTGAGGTTACTAGTTCAAATCTTTTAAATTTTGACTCAAGAACAACATTCGCTTTCTTGAGTTATTTATTCATAATTTGCTATTAAATATTGCTTCATACTTGATTATAATTTCTTTCTAATCAAGTCTTTTGTATTCAAATGATTTCCTCACACAATCTATTTACCCAATACCCATTATCTCAAGTATGGATATTTCTTAATTCTTAGTTCAATGTTTTCTTTCAATCTCTTTCACATTCACATACAATTAGGGATGGTCATTGGTCGGATCTGGGTCGGGTCCAATCAGACCCAGATCCAAACCCTAATCTTTTTAAGGATCCAGATCCAGATCCCAACCCTTAGGGTCCAAAAATTTTAGACTGTGACAGACCCAGACCCTTAGGGTCTGGCGGGTCTAGTGTCTGAATCTGGGTCCTTAAAGGATTTTTTTTCTAAAAGCTAATCAAAAATAATATATCATGCAATTTTCTTCTATCCATATAAAATTTCTAAAGCATTTTCAACCGATACAATCATACAAACTTCAAAGTTCAAAGTCTTAAATTACTTAATGTTCCAAATTAAACATTTCCAAAATATAACAAAGTTTCGAACACAACAACCAAATACGCATAAAAAACTTAGAAGAAACATATTTAATAATCCTCCATTGAGTCCGCATCATTATCAACATCAGCATAAACATCATCTCCATCTAGATCCTGTCAAATACGAAAATCAAATATTAAACACAATAGAGCAATTTAATCTTTAAAGAAAAATGGAAAATAAAATAAAGTGTCATACCATATCAATAACATTAAATGTTTCATTATCCACCTCGGGGATCTCGGAGTCATCAATAATAGTTGAGCAAGCATGAGTATTTTCCATTTCACCTTCAGTGTGAACATAATAAATACTCTTACATTATTAAAGTAATTAAAATGAATATTAAATGTTTATAAAAAGCTAAATCAGCAAAGTTACTTTTGAGGTCTTCCATCATCTAGTTTTGCAAACACATCAAAGCTTCTACAGTTTCTGAATGAAGTCTAGAACGATGTGAGCTAATAACTCTGCCACCTGTACTAAAAGCACTTTCTGAGGCAACACTTGAAACAGGAATGGCCAAAATGTCTTTAGCAATCTTCCTCAAAGTTGGATACTTCCGATTGACTTTCCACCGACTAATAATATCTAAGTCCTCATAATCTGGTAAAGCTCTTCTAGATAAAAGTCAACTTCACACTTCACATTTACCTTCTTAATCTTAGTTTTCTTTGATTGAGCAAATTCATCCTCCTCATCTTCAAAAGAACTTGGAGCCGGACGTTTCTTACTAGTAGCACCAACATTTTGCATTGTATCAATCTTACTTTGGTACTCCACAACAAGGTCATCCAGACATTTTCGAACCTAATTAGATAGTTGTCGATCTGCATCATCCTCATACAACTTTCTAAAATAAAACTCCACACAGTCCATTTTATTTCTAAGATCTAAAATGGTAGCAATAGCTAAAAGTCCACCTAGTACGTTTCCAATACGTGTCAAACTTTTCAGTCATTTTCTTTGCCATCAATCTAACAATATCAATATCACTTGACTCCCACTTCGCTAAAGCTTGTTTAATTATACAAACTCGTCGAAAAAACAAATTAATTGTAACAAACTTTGTTCTAGAAAATAAATTGGGTGTTTTGTAAAAAATTTCCAATTTCTCACAAACAACTCCAGCTAAGTACCAATCATGATCACTAGGAATTTCAAATTTTATTCTTTTGTTCAAACGTTTTAACCTCGAAAAAACTTCTCTAAAAGGCAAAACAGCTTGAAGCATCAAGAAGGTCGAATTCCACCTTGTTTTACAATCTAAAATCAACCTTTTGTTTCGTAATTCTAAAAATTGACAAGCCTCTTCAAATTTCTCAATCCTTTTTGGAGTCGACATCCAAAAGGCGACACAATCACGTATTTTCTCAATTCCAGAAAAATTGACCTCTAATCCATCTTGAACAATTAAATTTAATACATGGGCGCTACAACGCATATGCAAAAAGCTTCTCCCAAGTATTACTGACTTTTTCTCAAACTTATCCAACAAAACGTTCATCATTGCCTCATTAGTGGTACAATTGTCAACTACCACAGACGAAATTTTACTTTCTAGACTAAATTGAGACAAACGATCCATTAAAATCTTTGCAAGAACCCCCTTTGTATGTGGACAAGGTGCATAGACAAACCTATATAGTTATAAATACATTTAATAAATATACAACAAAACAAACATAACATGCTAAGGAACAAAATTGAACAAAATTAAAATTTACCTCAAAGTTCGATTTCGTAACCTCCATTGCTGATCAATAAAATGTGATATTACAACCATGTAACTCTTCTTTTGATTGGATGCAGTCCACATATTAGTGGTGATTGCAACTCTACTATCATTGTGTTCCAACAATCCCTTCAATCCAAGCTTGCCTTCCTTGAATTGTTTCATGATATCTCGCTTTAAAGTAGCCCTAGATATCATCTTAAACTCACAATTAAGGTTCTCAACATACCTCCTAAACCCGATATGTTCCACCATGGATAGTGGATACTCATGCATTATGATCATGCTAACCAACATCTTCCTTGAGTGCTCTTGGTCAAACCCTTTTCCTTTGCCTTTAACATTAAATTCTAAAGAACTAGACCCATCGACTTCTTTTTTAACTTTGAGTGTTGACTGGCCTCGTGCAAGTTTAAAGTGTCTTCCTGGACGAACTGTTCGTGCATGCTTTAGTAAATGTGAAATTCCATTTGCGCCTCCTGTAGAAAGGGTAGCCTTGCAATAGTTGCACATTGCCTTCACCACTCCATTCACATCATTTTTAGTGAAATATTCCCATACCTTTGAGGTTGTTTTCTTTTTTCTTTTGTCTGTGTTTGCAGTATCATTTTCACTTCCATCTAAGTCCACAAATTGTTCCTCATTTTTATCCAAATCTTGCACCGAAGGAATACTATCTTGTCCTATTGGATTAACTTTCTTTGAAGCACATTGTGATTGCTCCTCCATTGTCTAAATACACCAAAATCCTAAATCAATATCACTAGTGGAAAAAAAGTTATTGGCTGCTACTTATTGGCTGCGGTTTTTAGGCACACGCAGCCAATATAAGTAATAAAAAGCTTAAAAAAAACATTAATAAAGGCTGCGGTTTTTTCCCTTAACCGCAGCCCAAATGTGTTTCAAAAAGTATGATAAAGAAAGGGCTGCGGTTTTTTATGTGTCCGCTGATTAACCCTAAATTTGCCCTTGCCATGCACCTCATTTTGGCTTGTTTACATTCGATTTCGTTGATATACATGTATTTTTGTCTGATTTACGCCTTCTTCGAGGGTGGCATGTGTTTGCTCGTGTTTTCGCAGGTTTCTCGTGTTTTCGCAAATTTGGTTTTGTTGAGCTTAGTGTGTGGTTCCCTTAGTAGTCTTGCCGAAAGACATTCCGAGTCTTCATTTCAAGTCAGTGGATCCATGAATCCTAGAGTGTGCCCGTCGTTTCACCTCATTTGTGGCCTTTGGTTGGGCATCTCATTACTCATCCTTTCTTTATTTAGCTAACTCTTGCAAGTGGCATTACACGATCATCACATCACTTACCATGATTGTTTCCTTTCAATCTTCCTTCTTCATCTGCATTGCATGATCTAGTCTGTTGTTTGGTTGTACTCCTTGCTTGAGGACAAGCAAGAGCTTGCTTGGGGGGAGTTGATTAACCCTAAATTTGCCCTAGCCATGCACCTCATTTTGGCTTGTCTACATTCGATTTTGTTGATATACATGTATTTTTGTCTAATTTACGCCTTCTTCGAGGGTGGCATGTGTTTGCTCGTGTTTTCGCAGGTTTCTCGTGTTTTCGCAAATTTGGTGTTGTTGGGCTTAGTGTGTGGTTCCCTTAGTAGTCTTGCCGAAAGACGTTCCGAGTCTTCATTTCAAGTCAATGGATCCATGAACCCTAGAGTGTGCCCATCGTTTCACCTCATTTGTGGCCTTTGGTTGGGCATCTCATTACTCATCCTTTCTTTATTTAGCTAACTCTTGCAAGTGGCATTACACGATCATTACATCACTTACCATGATTGTTTCCTTTCAATCCTCCTTCTTCATCTGCATTGCATGTCTAGTCTGTTGTTTGGTTGTACTCCTTGCTTGAGGACAAGCAAGAGCTTGCTTGGGGGGAGTTGATTAACCCTAAATTTTCTCTAGCCATGCACCTCATTTTGGCTTGTCTACATTCGATTTTGTTGATATACATGTATTTTTGTCTGATTTACGCCTTCTTCGAGGGTGGCATGTGTTTGCTCGTGTTTTCGCAAGTTTCTCGTGTATTTCCGAGCCAAAACATGATAGACATGTTGGTTCCCGAGCCCCGGAGGCCTCGAGGGAGGTGCGAGAACGAATCAAGTACTAAAGGATAAAATCCAAGCCAAGACAAGGAAGAAAAAAGGATTTTCGCAAGGGAATGACCACTCGTTCCCATGGGAACGACCACTCGTTCCCCAACCTTGAAGAAACATGCCCAAGAAGGAGATCAGAAAGTTGAACGACCATGGTCGTTCCCTTGGGAACGACCACTCGTTCTCATAGGAACGACCACCCGTTCCCCAACTTGAAGCAACATGGCCAAGAATAGAGATCAGAAAGTTGAACGACCATGGTCGTTCCCTATCCTACAACACAATTAGAGATCAGAAAGTGGAACGACCACTCGTTCCCTCTTCGCAGATTGGGCTTTTGGCTTGGCTGATCATTTGACGACCCTTTTTACATCATTTGAAGGATTATTCTCTACTTTTCTGAGAACCTAGGTCATCTCATCCATGAGGATTACTATATAAGGGGAGAATTTTGTATTATGAGAACACCCTTTTTACCTTTTACATTTTTACTATTTTGTATTATATTATCTTTATTGTATGCTTTTAGTTCTTCTTCTTTGTTCTTAAACCCTAGGTTTTACTTTCTACAATCAACATTGAAAATCACAAAAATACTTCAATCAAAGTTCATTTTTTCTTTATAGTTGTTTCATCCATCGGGTTATTGCTAGTTGGAGCTTCTCTTCTTTATCAACCTCCATTGTTGAAGGTTTAAGCTTTAATATTTTTTTGGGGTTTTTCATCTTTGTTCTTCAATTGCTCCCATCTTTTTGCAGGTACTTTCTAATACTTCTTCTTAGTTATTATTGATAGTTTATTTAAGTTTTTATGCTTGTTTGTAGTTTTCACCATTGTTGGTCATTAGCTTTAATATTTGGATTCTTGTGTTTGTTGATTGTTGAAATTGTCATATTATCTATTACGATGTTTTCAAGTAATAGAATGAGTAGTGAGTAGTTTTCTAGGGTTGGGGTTAACTCAACCCTTGTGATGGCTTGATGATGATGAAACCCTAGGTGATTTTGGGTTGGTTAATGCTTAGTTGAAGGGTCATTCTACCCATTGGATAAGGATTGTCATGATTGCTTCCAACATACCAACGAGAGTTGGATTTTGGGTGGTCTAATCCTTGCTCAATGGATAAAATCAAATGTAAGGGGTCAATGAGGATTGAACCTTGCTTCAACCCCCTCATCTAAGGGATTTATCCTTCACCCATGAGAGTGGGGAATGATGAGCAAGTAGCGGACAATTTGTAGCCCGAGGTCTTCATCTTCATTCACGAGAGTGAGGATGGTGAAGAGCTTGGAGGCAATCCCAAGCCCGATCAAGGATCGGATTGCTCTTCTTAGTGCGTTTTGCTACTCCTTAACAACCCTTAAGAAACTAGTGTATCATCATCCAAAATCCATCATGAGTGAGCTAACCCTACCCTCCTTTTTGTCATTGATTGTACGCTTTATATTTATCTCTATATATATCTTTTTAATTAGTGATTTCAACAACCCCCCTTTTTACATCCAACTAATACGCAAAGAAAATTGCATACCCTTGCTCCTTGTGTTCGACCCGTATGTGCTACAACACTGTGCACTTGCGGTAACCCACTATTAGAGATAAACTTGTGTGAACAAGTTTTTGGCTCCGTTGCCGGGGAGCAAGGCAACTTGTGAATTTTCTTTTGCAATTAGTCTTTAGACTTGTTGTTAGTTTCCTCTTTTGTTATTCCCCCTCCCCTGGATTTTACGTTGTATTCTCTGGTTTTGCTTGCAAACCTAGTGTATAGCGAAGGAGGATAAAACAAGGTGATTGGGAGCGATGACAAGTCAAAAATCTATTCGGGAATATTCTTTTCCCGATGTCACTTCACTTGGGAGTTGCATTGTGCGGCCAACCATCACCGCCACACATTATGAGATCAAGTCATCATTTCTTAATTTCATTTCTCAAGATCAATTCTCGGGCATGGACTTGGAATGCCATCTCACTCATCTTGAAGAATTTATGGGAAAATGCGCAACCACAAGGCATGTTGGCATCACTGATGAGCAACTAAGATTCATTTGCTTCCCTTACTCGCTCCGAGGCGTAGCAAAGGATTGGTTAAGGGCCGAAGAGAAAGGAAAGTATACTACATGGGAAGCCTTGGTTCAAGGCTTTACACTTTATTTCCTCTCACCAGCTAAGGTTGCTAAACTCCGAAATGACATCCTTCATTTTCATCAAGAGGTGGAAGAAAACTTCTATGAAGCTTGGGTTTGATTCAAGGGATTTCAAAGGAGGTGTCCATACCATGGGTTACCCGAATGGCTTATCTTCCAAACTTTCTACATGGGGTTGCACGAGGACTACCAAGTTTCTTTACATATCGCCTCTGGTGGTTCTTTTATGGGTAAGACTCTTGAAGCTGCCAAGCATATAATTGAAGAGATGGCTTCGAGTACTCTATGGAGAGAGGAGATGGAACGTACTAGAGAAGAGGTTGTTGATGTGGTCATCTTGTCCCATGCTATTGAGAAGCCTTTGGGTTATATTAATGCCACGTGCAATACCCCATATCCTCAATTCCTTGACAACCCATTATTTGAGCCTCAAGAATTTCATGATAACCCTCTTTTTGAACCCCAAAGAGCCCACTTCAATCCTATTCCACTACCACAAACTACTTACCCATCACAAAAATCCCAATTTCAAAACCTCATGGAACTTGAGAGTGAAGAGAACATAGAAAATGAGGAAAGGGAGAATAAGAAGTATGTGGAAAATGAAAGGATGAGGAAAATGGATGGTGAGGAGAAAAAGAAAGATGATAATGAGAATGGGATGAAAAAGAATGTTGAGCTAGAGAAGGAGAAAGAAGAGAGAAAAAAGAGAGGAAGGGAGTATGAAAGAGTTATCTATAATCCAAAGAAGCATCACTTTTACCCTATGACTTTTGAATGTGACTTCCTCAAGACCAACAATGCGGTCTTTGATGTTGGTAAAAGTGCTTTAACAATGTCTATCTTCGGAGATATGATACCCCTTTGTGTTCCTCAATGCAAGGAGAATAGCTTGTGGGGTGACATGACTCTTTCCCAATCCACTCTTTTTGAGGTTGGTGGTGCTACCGATGTGCTCAAGCCACCTTGAAGTGCTAAATGACCATGGTCAAGCTAATGACCTTAAAAAAGCGCTAGTTGGGAGGCAACCCAACAAGGTACATTTTATTGTTTTTGATTTTTAATTTTGGTTTTTGTGTGGTTTGCTTTTGCTCTTGTACATATCTTGTGTTTTTGGGAAGTTTGGTAGGCTTGGTTGGCTCAATATGTTATGACATGGTTTTGTTTATTTTATCCCATCCACCCACCTATCAAAAGGGTCCTTTGTAGCCTTGTTGGCGTGGGTGTGCCACCCCTTCCTTTTGCACCTTCTTTCAAGCCTTCAAGCATTCGGGACGATGCTTGGTCTTGCTTTGGGGGAGGTTACACCCTTCGTGTGTATATATTTTTGCTAGTCTTTTATCTTGGTTGCTGGTTTTTCTTGCTAGTCTTGTAGTTAGTTTATCTTTATTAGCATTTGCATGCTTAGTTTGAAGCTAGTTTGCTTCTTCAAGTGTCTCATCCTCCACCCTTTTGCATAGTCATGTCTAGACTCAGATAATGATGATGGTGATAGTGTATGTTTCTAGCAATGAGTAGCTTTATTGCTTATCTTGTTATTGATGTCCCGACCACGTACATTCATTTCTTGAGGTTCTATGGGGGCCACTCTATGACTTGCGGCTCCATTCTCTTGACTTGAAGCAAGTGGACTCCTAGGTAATAACTTGTGGGACCATCCTTTGCTTAGGATAGTGGCGCCGCCTTGGTGGCCAAACAGACACCCCAACCTAGTGAGGAAAGTGAACCTTGGATATTCTTGCTCGATTGTGCTACATTGTTTTGACAGGTGTAAGGAAGGGTAGCGCACTAGGCATGATCCTCGGGACTTGGGGCTAATGTATGAATTCTTTGGATTGTGATGGACACCTACCCTATTTTTCTTTCGTAGCCCACTTTCATTCCCTCATCCTTTTTCACCTTCCTACCACTTCATCTATACCCTTTATCGCTTGTGTAAGTTGGTTTAGTTGATGGTTTGCATTGGTTTGATAAGCTTAGCACACTTGGCATATGTTCTCTTGATGTTATCATTGTTTATACCTTTGGGTCACCAACTATGTATTCCAACACGGTGACGTGGTTATATTTCTCCTTCTTATATTTTGTTTTTTTCATTGAACACAAAGTTGTTGGCTAAAAGCTTCGGAGCACGGCTACGCATCTTCTAAGTAGCACTCATTCCATAGTAGAATCTCATGATTTTTTTGAAAAAAAAAAAGAAAAAAAGAAAACAAAAGAAGAAAAAAAAAGGAGATAAAAAAAGAAAAAAAAGAGAAAAGAAAAGTTTTGAATATGCACATATAGTTCCAAAAAGAACAATAATTTAGTGCTAAGTAAATGCCAAGTGTGTGATGCATGGGTTAGATGGACATTATTTGGGTTAACCAACTTACATCGCAATTATATTTTGAACCCCTCATCCTCCTAACATTCATTCATCATAGAAGAAACATCTTAGCCTCCATATTTCATACTCACACTTACACCTAACCCCCAGTTTTAACCTCCATTCACCTAACCCGTGTAGGATTGTCCATACTTCCAAGAAGAAGTCTTTTGTCCTTTAAGTCCTAGGGGTACCGAGGTGCGAAACCTAGAATTGTTCTTGCGTTAGAGGCTCTTTCCCCTCAACGAGCCATAGGTTGGAGTGTAGAGCGTTAACCGAAACACAGAGTGTAATCTCCACATCCCATAAAGTGAGGTCTGTTTGGAACCTTTGGATTGGCTTGGGAGTTTCGACTCAAGTTTGGTTTTGTTGGGCTTAGTGTGTGGTTCCCTTAGTAGTCTTGCCGAAAGACGTTCCGAGTCTTCATTTCAAGTCAATGGATCCATGAACCCTAGAGTGTGCCCATCGTTTCACCTCATTTGTGGCCTTTGGTTGGGCATCTCATTACTCATCCTTTCTTTATTTAGCTAACTCTTGCAAGTGGCATTACACGATCATCACATCACTTACCATGATTGTTTCCTTTCAATCTTCCTTCTTCATCTGCATTGCATGATCTAGTCTGTTGTTTGGTTGTACTCCTTGCTTGAGGACAAGCAAGAGCTTGCTTGGGGGGAGTTGATTAACCCTAAATTTGCCCTAGCCATGCACCTCATTTTGGCTTGTCTACATTCGATTTTTTTGATATACATGTATTTTTGTCTGATTTACGCCTTCTTCGAGGGTGGCATGTGTTTGCTCGTGTTTTCGCAGGTTTCTCGTGTATTTCCGAGCCAAATCATGATAGACATGTTGGTTCCCGAGCCCCGGAGGCCTCGAGGGAGGAGCGAGATCGAATCAAGTACTAAAGGATAAAATCCAAGCCAAGACGAGGAAGAAAAAAGGATTTTCGCAAGGGAACGACCACCCAATCCCATGGGAACGACCACTCGTTCCCCAACCTTGAAGAAACATGCCCAAGAAGGAGATCAGAAAGTTGAACGACCATGGTCGTTCCCAAGAGAACGACCACTCGTTCTCATAGGAACGACCACTCGTTCCCCAACTTGAAGCAACATGGCCTAGAATAGAGGTCAGAAAGTTGAACGACCATGGTCGTTCCCTATCCTACAAAACAATTAGAGATCAGAAAGTGGAACGACAAGTCGTTCCCCCCGGAACGACCACTCGTTCACTCTTCGCAGATTGGGCTTTTGGCTTGGCTGATCATTTGACGACCCTTTTTACATCATTTGAAGGATTATTCTCAACTTTTCTGAGAACCTAGGTCATCTCATCCATGAGGATTACTATATAAGGGGAGAATTTTGTATTATGAGAACACCCTTTTTACCTTTTACATTTTTACTATTTTGTATTATATTATCTTTATTGTATGCTTTTAGTTCTTCTTTGTTCTTAAACCCTAGGTTTTACTTTCTACAATCAACATTGAAAATCACAAAAATACTTAAATCAAAGTTCATTTTTGCTTTATAGTTGTTTCATCCATTGGGTTATTGCTAGTTGGAGCTTCTCTTCTTCATCAACCTCCATTGTTGAAGGTTTAAGCTTCAATATTTTTTTGGGGTTTTTCATCTTTATTCTTCTGCTCCCATCTTTTGTAGGTACGTTCTAATACTTCTTCTTAGTTATTATTGATAGTTTATTTAAGTTTTTATGCTTGTTTGTTATTTTCACCATTGTTGGTCATTAGCTATAATATTTGGATTCTTGTGTTTGTTGATTGTTCAATTTGTTATATTATCTATTATGATGTTTTCAAGTAATAGAATGAGTAGTGAGTAGTTTTCTAGGGTTGGGGTTAACTCAACCCTTGTGATGGCTTGATTATGATGAAACCCTAGGTAATTTTGGGTTGGTTAATGCTTAGTTGAAGGGTCATTCTACCCATTGGATAAGGATTGTCATGATTGCTTCCAACATACCAACGAGAGTTGGATTTTGGGTGGTCTAATCCTTGCTCAATGGATAAAATCGAATGTAAGGGGTCAATGAGGATTGAACCTTGCTTCAACCCCCTCATCTAAGGGCTTTATCCTTCACCCACGAGAGTGGGGAATGATGAGCAAGTAGCGGACAATTTGTAGCCCGAGGTCTTCATCTTCATTCACGAGAGTGAAGATGGTGAAGAGCTTGGAGGCAATCCCAAGCCCGATCAAGGATCGGATTGCTCTTCTTAGTGCGTTTTGCTACTCCTTAACAACCCTTAAGAAACTAGTGTATCATCATCCAAAATCCATCATGAGTGAGCTAACGCTACCCTCCTTTTTGTCATTGATTGTACGCTTTATATTTATCTCTATATATCTTTTTAATTAGTGATTTCAAGAACCCCCCTTTTTACATCCGACTAATACGCAAAGAAAATTGCATACCCTTGCTCCTTGTGTTCGACCCATATGTGCTACAACACCGTGCACTTGCGGTAACTCACTATTAGAGATAAATTTGTGTGAACATCCGCAGCCCTTAGCCTTTCGAAAATAAATAAGAAATTCATGAAAAAAAAATTTAATCAAGGGGCTGCGGTTTATGGGTATGTCCGCAGCCCTTAACCTTTCTAAAAAAAATTAAAAATCGCTAATATTAATTGATTTATAAGCCTCCTCATCTTTTCTTTGAATAAAGCCTTCTAATTATCAGAAACCCTAGCCCAGCATTCAAAGGCGTCGTTTCCTTCTTCTTCTTCTTCTCCTTCTTCCTTCTTCTCCTTCTTCAATCCTCTCTTAATAATTTCATTCTTCAACTCCTTTAATTATCAGAAATCTGTATTGCTTCAATTCCTTTAATTCCCTTCGTTCTTCAATCTGTATTGCTTCAATTCCTCTCTTAATAATTTCATTCTTCAACTCGTTCGTCAGTTCGTTCTTCCTTCCTTCGAGATCTGTAAGTTCGAGATGTTGATCTTCCTTCCTTCGAGATCTGTAAGTTCGAGATCTTCCTTCCTTCGAGATCTTCCTTCCTTCGAGATCTGTAAGAAACAAGAATTTCATTAACTCATCAATAAAAAAACCGTCTGTAAGTTCGTCAATTCGTTCTTCCTTCCTTCGAGATCTGTAAGTTTGAGATGTTGATGTTCAATTTCTGTCAATTTGAAGATCTGTAAGTTCGAGATCTTGATGTTCAACGAAGATTGTTCAATTCGAAGATTGTTCAAAATAGTCGAGATCTGTATTGATTGTTCAAAAAAGTCGAGATTGTTCAAAATGTTGATGTTCAACGAAGAATGCGTTTCTAGATTTCTGTAATTTTTTTTATTGTTTTTGATATTGTTGAAATTTTTTGATATTGTTTCTAGATCTGTGAATTTTTTGATTACGTTTCTAGATCTGTAAATTTTTTGATATTGTTTTTGAAATTTTATTGTTTTTGATATTGTTGATTGTTCAAAAAAGTCGAGATTGTTCAACGAAGAATACGATTCTGGGTTTGAAATTTTTTGTTCAATGTCGTTTTTCAAAATTCGTTTTAGAATTCTGAAATTTTTTTTTATTTTGAAAAAAGACTAAAGTGCTGCGGTTTTTTGACCCGTCCGCAGCCCTTAAGCCTTTTTTGGCTGCGCATAAAAACCGCAGCCATTCTCTTAAAAACCGCAGCAAATAAGGATTTTTCCACTAGTGTATATACATAATCATAATAAAATAACTGAATAACTACTTAGCAATAAAGTGTAATTTCACAACAAGATTAATCAAAAATGTCTAAATACATCGAATCAAATACTCCGAATCAAATAAAGGCAGAAAGTATTTCACAACAAGATTAATAAAAATTATCCAACAAAGTATTTCAAGAAAGTTAGCAACAAAGTATTTCACAACAAGATTAATCAAAATTATCCAACAAAGTATTTCACAACAAGATTTAAGCACACTGAATAACTACTTAGCAACAAAGTGTAATTTGTTATTACCCAAAACCCACTACAAAAAAACAAGGCATTTTGCGACACTTATTGTTGACATTTTATGACGCTTAAAAGCGTCGCAATTTACGATAGCGACGCTTCAAGAAAGTGTCGCTATTTTCAATGTGGCTTTTTACGGACACTTTAAAAGCGTCACTATTTTCACAAATTGTGATGCTTTTAAACTGTCACTTATTGGTTTTTTAGCGACACTTTTTTAGCGTCACTAATTACATTAGTGACGCTTTTCCAAGCTAATATTTGATTTTAAGCGCCAAATGCGTTTCATCTACGACGCTTTATTCAGTCACTATTTGTGATTTTTACGACACCTTATTGTGTCACTATCTTCATTTTGTGACGCTTATTCAAATTGGTATTGAGCTCTTTTTGCGCCACTTAAAACTGTCCCTTTTCGCCTTTTGTGACACTTGTCTTCACCACTACTTTTTGTGACACTTTTAAAAATCATTGTCGCTAATTGTGATACATATTCTCGTACTGTAAAACCAGCTATAACGACGACACTTTGTCCAGGCACTAAAATAAGAATTTCATTCACATATATATCAGTCTATCGAGAATTCTATAATTCAATACAAAAATCTGAATTTTATCAAAAAATCTACAGTATATTGTTTCAATCGTCAAAAACTCAAAGTAATTATGTTCTACAAAAATTCACTATTAATAACAACCAAAAATGTGTCCTTGCAATGTCGTGATTATAGTCTTGCTTGATCATGATAAAGCCATTTATTTGTGCTAGAATTAAAATCCTGTATACAAAAGCAAAAAATAATCAATTTCATATATTTATAAAGTATAGGACGCAAAAGATATTGCTATAAATATTTCCTATAAAGAAGTATAATATACCTTTCTCTTCACTATTTTATATATCAATTAAGTGTTCATCAACTGGCTCGTCTTCACCATCAATATTCTGAATAATAAAATAATATATATCAAACAATATAATAGTATATAATAAACTTTAATTAAAGTTATATTTAATTAAAATTATAAGTATTTCCTAAAGAAGTACAATAATAAAATAATATATATCAAACAATATCAAACAAGTATTGAAATCAAATTGAATGTAATACAAAAAGCAATTTTACAGTTGCAACTTACAAGACACAAGGCAATTACAATTCCGACAAAAATGCCAACAAGAATTACATTTATAAATTGAAGCTTTTCCATCCAAATTTAGAATAGGAAGAATACTAACCTGATTTTAAATATGTTTAGTGCTGCTTCTGCATCATCTAACATTGCACATGAAGCTTTTCCATCACGAATAGCCCTTAAAATTTCTGTCATATTAGAAGCAATCATCTTGAGATTTTGATTGGTTTCATCAACTTTGGATGACAGAGTTTCATTTTCCTCACTAACTGATTTTAGTTTAGCTTCCAAGTTAGCAATTTTCGTAGCCGACATGTTGACATGATCACGTCTTCCATGACCAACTGAACTTTGAACTCCATAGATGTCGCTTTTTTTCACCCCAAATCCATGATTTAGAGGACGTTTTGGAGATTTACCTCCGTACATAAGTTCATCAAAAACTGAGTTCTCAATATCAACTTGAGACTTGGAAGAACATGCAAGGGTTTCAATTACCTTCGTCTTTGCCTTATCCTGCAAACAATTAGTAAAGAATTAGGCAAAGTAAACATTTATATTTCAATTTGGTTGATGCTTAAAGACATCTTAAGTTAATAATATACCATAAATTTTTGCGAGAGTGTACCCTCTTTAAAGCTCCCATCCTTTTTAGAATAAACTCTTTCATAAAATTCCAACTCACTAAAAGTTCCTTTCTCTTTTTCCTGCAAATTTAAATACACAAAAAAAATTCCAAATTATGAAGAAAATAAATTGTATTATATAATAAGAGCATAATTATGAAAAAATATCATACTAAGTGAACTCTTTGATTAGCAAAGCTTGTGGGACCACTTCTATGAACATGACCTAGCGCTTCGCGAGCTTGTTTTCCAATATTTGAGTATTTCTGATTGACAAGATATGTGATCACGAAGTAAATTTCTCAAGCACGAAGTTTGATTACTAAATTTGGTATTTCAAGAAATATTACCTTGAAATCTGGTGAAAACGAGTAATCAACCAAAGCTTCCCAACTAAGTTTTTTGACTCCAGAAGGATACTTAGCATAATTTTCCTCTTTTGATAACTTCTCATTAAAATGTGTGTCCTTCAATATGTGTCTATGCTTCCTCCATGCATTACCAATACGCTTCATGATTACGGAATCAAATACCTTCCCCTCAGGAATAGACAGAAAAATAAATTTCTAAGAAATACAAGTTAAAACAAATAGACAGAAAAATAAATTGATTGGCCGCACATATAAGTTAAAACAAAGCTAAAATTATACACAAAGTTAATACAAACAAATAGACATAAAAATAAATTTCTAAGAAATAGAGAAGAAAATAAATACCAGTGATTGGCCGCACAAATTGATGAAGACGTCGGCCCTAGTACTGCTTGCCTGGAAGAAGACGACACCAGAGACACACCGACCCTTGGTTCAGATCTGGAATTGAAAATGGAAATGGTGAGGTGAGAGAAACGCCAGCCCTAGTTTACTTACTGGAATATGAAAGTTGAAAATTGAAATTCAACTTGAAAGTTGGACTTGGAATATGAAAGGTGAGAGAAACGCAGGCCCTAGTCCCTTACTACCCTAGACTACATTTAATTTTTTGTTTTATTAAAACATTTTTAATATACATATTTTATTAAAATCAATATTATTTTTTAATATATTTATATCTTAGGGTCTACGGGTCGGATCTGGGTCGGGTCAGGGTCTGGAAAACATGGACCCGGACCTGGACCCTAACATTATGGACCCATATCCGACTCTAATTTTTAGTGTCCAAAAAAAGGAAGACCCAAACCCTTAAATATGGGTCGGGTCGGATCTGGACCCTTAGGGTCCAGGACCCATGACCATCCCTACATACAATTAATAACAACAAATACATACGTGTAAACCGAATAATACTTAAGAACAAAGTAGGCATAATCTTCATTTAATTTAATTTCATATACATACCTAATCATTTTAGTAGGTTAATATTATTAAACTCAACTTTTTTATAAGTTATACACTAAGAAGATACGTAACCTTATTTACAACTATACATAGATTTATTTACTTAATTACAAAGCAAGATTAACTTAGATAACTCCGTCTCTAAGTACTACGCATCATAATTAATCACAAAACTATAAAAACAAAACCATATAACCAGTCATATAATTTCCTTTATATTATTAGTCTTCAATCAAACTGAAATCTTAAATTAAACAAACTCAACTCAATTGAACTGACAAAATTTCACAAATCCAACGAATGATTGCAACTCATGAATTGTCCAATCAAATTCTCTTGACAACCCTAAACCACTTCCATGACTCCGTCTACTAATGTCACTTCCCACAATATCACACAACAACTTCTCACTTCCGTCTACTAATGTCGCTTCCCCGAAAAACAGGCCATGACTCCTTATAACCACTGCCCATCATTCCACTTCCATTGACATGTTCTCCATGGTGTAGCATCATCAAAGTAACCAAATAAACATTTGTGACTACCATGGCAGACTTATTACATATACTTCCTTCTTTTACTAAAATCAAGTTATGCAATTTTGCTCTCATTACGATACTCTGCTAAACTGCCTACACTTATCCCATACATTTACCTTTTCCAGTCTAACTTAAGCCGAAGATAGGCTTTTCCGGACTTCATCCTTCGGCTTAGTCTTTCTTTGAGGTTGCAGGTACTTTTTTTGCCAACGTTAGATCCTCTCACTTCCCTCAATTCGAAGGTACTTCTTACTGAAAGTTCCTCCATGAATTTGTTCGTTTCCGAAGCAAAACAGTTGGGCGCTGTTGTGGGGAGGATAAGTATAAATAAAGACAACCCATCTCTCCACCCTTATAACTCACAAATGGCACCCCATAAAACCAACACCATAGAAGAATTTGTTGCTCATAGCATTGATACTTCCACTTTCGACCATTAAAACTAGGTCGTGACAAGACAAGATCTTGATGATTTGGCTAACAATCTCTTATAAACCTTTGTTGAACAACTATGAAATGTGCAGTCTTATAAAATCGGCCCCTGCAATTCATCAACACTTCGCCCTAGCCAGCATGGCTCTAGGGATACAGAATCTTTGAGCCCTATTCTTGAACCAAAAGAATGCAACGCCCAAAGTACAGAATAATATGATGGAAAGAGCCATCAACCCCTTTCAAAAGTTGAAAGCTCAAAACAACCAACCTCCAAAAGAAAAACATTCCATGTTAACATATCCCAAAGGACCAAAAGTAGAGACATGAAGTCTCATCTCAACAAAATCCAAGAAGAAAAGAGTAATAGTGTCTAGATTTTCATGGAAACTAAGAGGCGCGAACGATCAACAGAAAGCAGAAACAATCTAGTTTCTTCAACATGGTCGACTCTAGGGTTGTTCAAAACCGGATACCGGGTCGACCAAATTCCGAAAATCCGGGTACTCGCATTTTCGGATACTAAAAAACGCGTTTCGTTTCCGACCCGGTTTAAACCGGGTACCGGGAATATGGGTACCCGGTTCGGAAACCGGATACCAGGTTTTGTTCTTTTTCTAAAACATGTGATTTCTTTCCATATTTCTTTTAACATTTGTTTAATATATAATTCAAATAATACATCTCTAGAAATACTTAACTTTTAACATTTTTTTCCTTAACTTACTTAGTCATAAAATATTAAAATGCATGGGGCAAAAATGTCCAACGGATCGCGAGAGTATATAGTTTATAAGTTTTACAACCATTAGTTAATTGAAATACATCCAAAAACTCATAAAGTTACACTTTAAAGTTTAAAATATTAAATAACTAAAAGCAAGCGATAAAAATTCATCAGTTGAAACTTCAAGCTCCATTAATCATCTTCAACCGAGTTAGGGGTCTCGTCAATTATGACCTCTGGATGCTCCAAAGTTAATGCATTACCTAAACCAAAGTTATGAACATTATAAGGTAAAAGAAAAATATTTTTACTCTTAAATATTAAATAATCAATGGTTAAATATCACCAGCACAATTTGATGAATAAATATTGGCTAAATAAACAATAAACAATATAAAGAATCAATGGCAAGATGGAAATTAGGCACACGACATCCAGAGGCTAAATAAACAATAAACAAGATAAACAATATAAACATACCAAGATGGAAACTAGGCACACGACATCCAGAGGCAAATTATGACAAAGAATGTCAAAGACATACCAAATTATAAATAATCATACCAAAATCCAAATATCCAGAGGCAAGATATTTCAAAATATTTCATAAGTCATACCAAATTATAAAGAATGACAAAGACATACCGAAAATCAAAATTTCAAACCAAAATATCATACCAAATTTCATGAATCAATGGCGAAATACCAAAACGAAATTGATAAACATATTTCATAAATCAATGGCAAGATAAAAATGACAAACACATACCGAAAATCCAAGTGATGGCGGGTAAGAATCCATGTAGATCTTCAATTTAAAATTATAAATAATCTCTAAAAATAAAATAAAAAAACAAAAATCAGAACTTGAATTCAAAATATTAAAAATAAAGTTATAAACAACCAAAATTAATAATAAGACTTAAAATTTAAAGTAAAATGAAGATGTGAAAATGGCACCCAATTGTAAAGATTGAGAAAGATGAAGATTGAGGAAGAAAGAGTCGAAATTCGATCCTGCTGGGCGTCGTCGGCTGCTGTGAAGATTGAGGAAGATGAAGGATTTAGGAAGATGAAGAAGAAACAGGCTGTGACAAAATTAGGTTTAGGACTTTAGGTTACATTGGGTTTAAATAGGGTTAGAAAAGTTCAATTTGGACTTAAAAGGCACATTCAAAACAGCAGCAGCCCTTAAAAAAATCGGATACCGGGTACCTGGATTTATAAAAATACATATCTGGTTCCGACCCGAATATCTGGTTTATAAACCGGGTACCCGGTCCGGAATATCCGGTTTTTAAAACCGGATACCGGATAATCCGGGTCGGGTTTTTTAAATCGAATACTTTTGAACACCCCTAGTCGACTCTCCTCCCATCAATGCTCAACTGTATCCCGTTCAAGGGAATAAGGAAGGACCTATTTCTGAATTCTCCTTTTTTCGGAGATATCCTAAACACTCCAAATCCCACCAAAATAAAGATTCTCGCAGTAACACCTTTCTCTGGGAGTCAATGTCCCAAAGAACATACGATAGTATACAAAAATCTCATGGTATTATGTACCACAAACCCCGCAACATTGTGTAAATTGTCCCTACTACCTTGACAGGCCTAGCCCTAGCTTGGAACACTTCACTTCCCAATGGAAGTATTAACAGCTTCGCTTAGCTCGAAGCTATGTTTCACTGCCATTTTATGGCTTTAAAAAAATAAGAGGAATCAAATATTCACATGCTTAGCATCACGCAACAAGATGGAAAATCTCTTTCCGCTTACGCTCATCGAGTCCACGATGGCGTTTTGGCGGTAACCAACTTGGAAAAATCAATTGTTGTCTCCACCTTGATCAATGGCATGCGAACCCAAAAGCTGAAGTTCCAGCTTTTGTAACTTCAACTTAAACCATATGTTGAGGCTGTGAAGCAAACTTGGAGTTATGTCACGACTTCCGACATTTGCCCTTAACTTGATCCCATTGCTAAAAATTGGAAGAGTGACAAAATGGCTGAGGCATAGAAGGACAAACCCTCTCATATCATATTCCATAATCTGCAACAAGAGGTCCCATACGTCCCGAAGGAGTAAGGAGATACCCCCCCAAAAGAACTCAAGGATGATAGTCATGATCGAAGTTTGCCTAATTGTCATGAATTGAAGACGATACTTGATAAATATGCTAAAGAAAGAAAATTACGTTGGTTCATCTACCGTAGTTTATCTGGAAGAAGGTATAATTTGGATGACCGTGCCTATAGAAAGTCTGATCTTGAGCAAAAGGCTGACACAAAAGAACATTCTAGCGCCACCAATGGTATAATCAATAAGTTAGTTTGAGGATTTTCTAAAGAATATCCAACCCTGAAATTTGCAAGAAACAACATCCATAATTTAGTTAAAGGTCTACCAAAAAAACATCCAGCTTGCCCTGCAATGAAGTTCGATGAGAAACTTAGCATGCCTCTTAAACAACTGCATACCAATCATGGAGTCGTGACCATTAAAATTCTTCAAATGTAAGTTCTCAGAGTGTTAGTGAATACAGGAAGTACGACAGAGAATGAACTTCCTTCGTTAGATGAAATATGAAAAAAAAACACCTCCAGCCCATTGATAGATCTTTAATTGCGTTTGGAAATGGAAGAGTTAATCCCCTTAGAGACATTGTGCTTCCAATTAGGATTGGCGAGAAAGAAAAATCCCAAACTTTAATAGTTCGCTTCACCATAGTGGACATCTAATTTTCATACAATGCCATCATGGGGTTGCCACTACTTAACAAAATCAAAGCCCTTATAACCACTCATCAACTATTCTTACAATATGAAGAAGATAATGATAAGGCAAGAATACTGAGGGGAGATTAAATCCAGCTAGAGAGTGTCCCATAAATTCCCTAAAAACAGGTGAAATTGTACCAAACAACGGTCATATAAGAAAGTTTAACATCTTGAACATCCAGACATCACTACAAAGTCATATCCGATGAGGAGAAATGATTAAAATCTTAATGAGGAGACAAGAGGTAACAACCTCAACGTCATATCCGAATTCTGAGACATCTTTTCCTTCAATGTCTCAATAATGCCCGGAATTCCATAAGGCGTCATGTGTCATAAGCTTCACATCCCACTAGGACACAAGCATATCAAACAAAGCAGTGATATTAAGGCAACGAAAAGGTAGAAGCTGCAAAATCCAAGTATAGGTATTAAAAGGCCACATTCATCCGTAAATGCCAATACTCTGATTGGCTCTCAAATTGGTTCTGGCATGAAAGCCCAATGGAAAATAGAGAATGTGCGTCGATTTCAAGAATTAAATAAGGCATGTCCCAAGGATGATTTCCCCCTCTCAAGAATAGACACCTAGTTGATTCTACATCTGGGCATGCTTTGCTCAGTTTCATGGATGCAAATGATGGGTATCACTAGATTCCACTAGAAATAGAAGATTAGCCCCACATTGTAGTTATCTATAATTCTTGGTATACTGTTAAATGTAAAACCATCAAAGGGGTGTTGAAGAAAATCTCGAAAAAATATAAGCCATTTTAAACATGCGGTATCCAAAATCAGTTAAAGGTCAAAAATTGACTGGTTGTATAGCTGCACTAGGGAGTTTTATGTTTAAATGTGCTGAAAAATGTTCATCGCTTTTCAAAAGACTCAAAAAGCCAAGTTTTTGAATGGAATTTTAAGGTTAAGGAAACTTTTCAACATTTAGAGAAATATCTAACCAAGCATCCTAAGCTTATAATCACTGGAAGTAGGGGAAACACTTTCTTCATTATGTGGATATATTTGAATATTCACTAAGTGCAGTGCTCGAGGCTAAAAGAGAAGGCATACAATTCCCTATTTATTATATCAGTCATGCATATCGAGGATCAAAAGACAGTTACAGTGAAATTGAGCAAGTCATCTATGTAGTAGTCATGGCTAGCTGGAACTGAAACCATATTTCCAGTCTCATCAGATCAAGGTCAGAATAAGCCAACCCTTGAGAAGATTTTAGAAGGAAAGAATTAATTCTTTAGTGTCTTATCCGTCTCATAGTTGATAGTTGGTCAGTTCAACGGTGATTTTGAGGCCAAAGATAATAGCATGAGACTGGGTGCAAAATATGATCAAGCAGCTAGACAAGTTTAACCTATCTCGTATAGCAAGGTTAAAAAATGCTCAAAAAGACTCATTAGCCAAATCAGCTAGTTCAACTGATTGCTCAAAATCCCCTAATATCACTTGGAAAGTCTTGCCTACCCCCACTGTAACATCCCAAAATTTAACTCGGATCGTTTTAAAAGGCAATACGACTTTTTGAAGAAACTAACCTTGGTCTGAGTCAAATCGAATGTTAGAAGATAGTTTAAAACGGATTTTTGAAATCAAATCAACTTGCGGATCGAGTTCTATTAGGGTTATTAAGAACTACTAGTCATAAAGGAAACTTAGCAGCGGATAAGTTTATAAATTAAGTCTACTTATTACAACTTGAGAACGTAAATGCCTCATAAACCAAATATTTAAAAAGTACGAAAACTTATGTTCATAATAAATTATGGACTTTGACAAATTATTTCTCCCATAATAATCCTCACTCCCCATACCTGCAATTAACTTACTGCTAGTCATTATCCAAGAAAGAAACGACATCATCGCAGGATCGTTAAAACCAAAAGTACACGTCAGCAAGTAGTCGTAGTTCATTTAATTTGAGTACAATAAATTTAAAAATAATAACTTTAATAATTTCTTGTTTCGGTTAGTCAGCCATACTGCTGTATCTTTTTCAGCCATACTGCTGTATCTTTTCCAGCCATACTGTCGGTTGCACTTCAAACTCCATAGGCGAGACAATACGTTAGGGGGAGCTAACCCCTAAGCAAGTCCCTACCATAGACACACATCCTACTTCGGTGCCTATGGTTAAGTATGCATACCCCCACGGTGGCTCATAGGCTCCAAAGGCCGCGAGTAATTCATTCCACCAATTGACATCATACTACGTCCACTTTCAAGTTAGTGAGGTCATACTACCTCTGCTTATTAAAATGTTATAATGAAATAACTTATTCGGAAGCGTATCAATATTCATACTACATGTCCATACTTTACCTTTGTTACCATTATCATATGGTACGTAACATATACTATAATTCTATGCTGCGTGTACGTACCTTAAACAAGATAACCAATTCTCAAACGTCTTAATCAATTCCCCGTCACGAATCGACTTCCTACAAGGTTCAATCGTATTCGGGAAATAAGCAGACATACACACTTTACTCAAATCAAACCATAACACATACATATAACTACTACCACACTTACAATACCACAAACATCATGAACATCTATCACATACTATAACATGGTAAACGCACAAATAAAAATAGAGATAAAAAACACATGGTTGAACAAAAAATAGACAAAAAAATATTCTAATAAAACCAAGTATCCTAATTGGAGATTAAATCGGGAATCCGACTCATCCGGGTCGAAACCTGATCGCATTTTCAGGTATTCGAAACACCGGATACCCGAGATTTCGGATCTGGGTCGACCCGATATATGGTTTTGAACACCCTTATTCTACATGGAACAACATCATCAAGGTAACCAACGAGCAGTTATAACTTCAATGGCAGAATTATTACATGTACTTCCTTCTACTAAAATCAAGTTACGGAATTTTATTCAAATACCAATACTCTACTAAACTACTTATAGCACTCAATGGTCAATAAAAAAAAATTTCTCACTAATCTCTCTCTACACATTTCCTTTCTACCAAGTACCACATCAATTTTTTTTTTTTTTGAAATATCTACTAATCTAATTTATCCCATCAATCAAAAAACAAAAAAATTTCTCACTACTTTTTCCATCCTACTTCTTTTTCTCTACCCATTCTTTTTACTCAATTTGTTTTTATTTTAAAATGAATTTTGGATGGTGGGGCCCTTGGGAGGAAATCCCAAAACTTCCACTCACCTAGAATTTTTTTTAAAAATATTTGTAATTTTTTGGAAAATTTTCCAAGAATAATCCCAACTATCATCCGTTGGCCAAAAATAATCCCAATTATTGATTATTTTTTAATAATCCTAACTATTCATCGAATTTGCTCAAAATAGTCCCACACCCTTAATTGAGTGATATTATAGTTGCTTCGAATTTGAATAGGGATAATGTTTCTGATTATGGTGAAAGTGATGAAGAAGAGACACATGTTGCGTATGAGCACACAGATTAGAAGAAATTAAAATGGTATCATGGGACTGTTTTGAGCAAATTCGATGAATAGTTAGGATTATTAACAAATAATCGATAGTTGGGATTGTTTTTGGCCAACGGGTGATAGTTGGGATTATTCTTGGCAAATTTTCCTAATTTTTTTGTGCGTTTTTACTAATGGGAGTAAAATCCTCACAAAAATTTTTTCACTCAAAAAGATTTTCTACTCCAATGGAAGTGGTCTTACACATATCACATATATTTGCCTTTTTTGTCGGACTTAAGCGTGGGAGAGGTTTTTCGGAAAATCAGCCCCTAGCATATACTTCCTCCGTTCCATAATAGTTGCTACATTTCACTTTTTAAGCAATCCAATGCACAATTTCGAATATTAATATCTTAAACTACCCTTAGCTAAAAATTATAAAAATTAAATATTATGAAAGTATGCAATTAGACGATTCAAACAAGATCCCACTTGACTATATTTTTTTCTTACACATTAGTCGTTATGTATAAAATAAGCTCGAACAATGAATAGTACCCATAAGTCAAATGTAATGAGTATTTCAGAACAAAAAAAGTATATAGTCTTTTTTTTGTGGTTGCAAGTACATCAGCTGTCATCATCAGATCATTTCAGTTCTCTCAATTCAAAGATTTCTTACTTAAAATCCCCTTTATAAAATCGACCGTTTCCGAAATAATTATGTTAATAATAAACATAGTATAATATTAGAAATGGAATGTAGATAAAATATTTTTGTAAACAATTATGTCTTAAGAAATAATTTTTTGCGCTAACTCTCTTTCATACTCTTATAATCACCAGGTAATTTATTAATTTGTTTGGATAATAATATTATACTTATTTAAGAGTATTAAGGGGAATATGTAGTGTAAAGTTTCTAGTTTATTATTAACTTAATTACTATGATAATTTTAATTATTATGCCTAATTAATATCATTATTTACATGATCTTTCATTCATTATTAAATACTACACTTATTATCTATAAACAATTTTTCTTAATGAATTATTTATTCGCTAATAAAAGTAATATAGTTAGCCCCTAAACTAAATGGAACTAATATATCTTATTATTTAGTTTTTTTAACCACATAAAATAAAAGTATTTTTAGTTGATAGTAATTTATGTTTATTAAAAAATACTATATTACGGTAAACTAAACCTCAAAACTTGTCTGAAGTTTTTAGAGAGTTATAAGTAGTCTTACATTTAAATAAACGCCTTAACATAATTAATCTACGCATTTATTTGTTACTAGCTAAATATACTGAATTTTAAATATTTTATGTTAGCAAGTCATAAATTGTAAAATTTGACACAATGTTGGACTTTAAATCACTCAATTAAATTTGAGTTTATTGTATGAATTTATCCAACCGTGGGAGGTCATAAAAGATTTGCTAAAAATTTAGTTGTGCAAAGATAAAATAAAATTAAAATTATAAAAAAATACTAGAGAGTTCTCTTGCTTCTGATACCATGTCACGGAACCAAATCAACCAAAAGTTTAAGGTAATGGTTGAGGCCTCAGGATATGTTATATACTATAACACATCCCCTCTCAAAAGAGTCCATTGGGCTAGAAATGTGGATGCAGCACAGACCCCCTTCATACTTGGCGCTAAATATTTCACTTTAAATGAGGAGTGATTGAGATTCGAACCCGTAACCTCTTATCACGTTGGCTTTTGATACCTTGTCAAAGAACCAACTCAACCAAAAGCTTAAGCTAATGGTTAAGGCCCCAGGATATATTATATACTCTAACATATATAATAACAACGTATTTAATATCCACAAATTAAAAAGAATGGAATTCATGTAAAACTAAATGTGAACATATAATATAAGTGAATACATGGAATTCATCTAAAACTAATTGTGATGAATGACCAATTTAACTATAAAAATTAATAGAGTACAATGAATTTTGAGAATTTAAGAATCAACTTAAACTTTGATCGTGATATATTCGACATCAAGATTAATGATGAATACATGGTAATTAAACACCTAACAAGCTAAGACACACTCAATCAACTAAAAAAAAGACTAAATTAATTTGCTATCCAAGGTAGACATGGATATCAATAGCTAACAAGAATATAGAAATAAAAGCAAAATAAATCAAAGCATGAACAAGTATGGAAGGACCACTTGTATGGAAGCTACTAAACTCAACCACCTTATTCCGGCCCGGTATCTGAACCAGCAGTCCCGGTGTTAGTATTATAAATAGCACCACCGACACCAACACCGGTCCCCAATCTCCCATTGATCGTTTCGATGGATCGTCTTTTTTTTTTTTCTTAATTAAAACTATAACAACGTATATGTATATATATGTGTATGTATATCGCATTGTGTTGAAATAAAAGGGCTTGGGGATTATATTGTTAATGAAGAAAGAAAAGAATTGGAGATGAAGGAATTGGAAAGTGGATACTGAAAAAGAATAGTAAAGTAAAGTAAGAGATGACGAAGGAATCAACATATTGCGATCGATCAAGTAACGTATATTGTTTTATACTTCACTACCTTCCAACATTAGACAATCCATGCTATTCCTACCTCATCTTTTCCACCTTTTTTCTTTTTATTTTATCTTATTATTATTATTTTAATTTTTTTTTTTTTTTTTTGCTATGAGCCCATCACTAATGGTTTTATACTCCCTCTTAATTCACCTTAATAATTTCAATTGTTTTTAACTTATACTTTTACTAGGATTATACACGTGCAATGCACGTTGTAGGCATACTTTTATTATTATATAAATTGTTTTGGCTAAAGATATGTAGGACATTTTTCAAAATTTAACAAAATTCTCAAATGAAATCTTTCACCATTGCATGATAAGGCATGATAATTCTTATAAAGCTAAAAACAACATTATTAATATTAGTATGAATATGAATTTGTAGAGTCTATGTCAATATCAAATATTCTATTACAATTAAAACTCTTCATTGACAATTTAGATTGCACTAGGGAAGATGAAGAAATGAGTTCCAAAACAACAATCTAACACTATTATAGTCACTATTAGAGTGACATTTGGCAAAGCGGTTTTAAAATAGTGACACTTGTCACAATTGTTTTTAAATTAGTAGATGTATGATGATGATTCTTAATCAATAACTTATAGCATATATAATTAAGTGGAATCTTATTTGATTTCTTCCAATACAAAAATCAATAATATCAAAATTTTACAATTTAAATTTTACGCTATTAGAAATATTAATGATAGAGTTACCGCATTGATAATCTACCCGTCGAATAAGACTATTAGGGTGAATGGAAGGTTATAGTATTTCAAAGCATTAGCATTAGAAACCGAAAAATAAACATTTATTCTTTAATATTTATTATAGTTTTTCCTTTTATATTATTTTCAAATTAATATATGTTGTTAAACAAATATTTCCCACCTTGAATAACCACATATATAATTTGTAATTAGTTGATTGCATTAACATTACTCAAACATATATATTACTATATAAAAAAATAACCATATCTCGATATATCTAGGTAGCAAAATAAATTTTTTTTTAAAAAAAAAACTTAAATTATTGGTACTATTATAATTTCCAGATTTGTAAATCGTATTTTTTTAAAAGAAATCCGACCAGACGATTTAGATCGTATTGGGGCTTGATGCTGAAAAAGATAAAAAAAAATGTACAAAATTCGTCGACAGCAGGGTTCGAACCTGCGCGGGCGAAGCCCAACAGATTTCAAGTCTGTCTCCTTAACCACTCGGACATATCGACTGATTGTTTGAATATTGCATTCCTGCAAAATTATAACATTCTCTCGCTTCTTCTGAATGACGACCCATTGTAAATTTTATTTCCTCTTTTTAACTTTTGTTGGATCATCTCTCAAAAGTCTTGGAAATCTGTTGATCAAATAACAAGTTGTAGTCATCACTTTGGCCCAATAGTACTTCCTAAATTTTGTTTGGCTTAGCATGTAATGTGCCCTCTCCAATCATCATATCATACACTCTACTAAAAAGAGAGTGAAATTCCACGTGTCATCACAGGATTAATCCTAACACTTGGAAGAAAATGATTGGTCTGAGAAAATATTAAGCATGATTATCTGATTTCAAATTGAATCAATATTCTGCACCATAAAATCAGCAATTATAAATTCTGTTTCCCAAAATACACTCATTCACTTAAAATTAATCATTTTAATATACATTAACAGCCCAATGACCTCAGCATTTTAATATTCTTGATCTAAATTAAGCACTATTTCCTAATTGAATTAAATACTGATCGTGAATACATCATAATATTATTTTGAATGGTGCAAGATTTAAGGAAATAATTGTACTTAACTTCTCAGCATTTTAAATACTACCCCATGAAAACAGCATTTATTTTATTCTGATTTCAAAAAAAACAAATATTTACCCAAATTAGAACATATTATGAGGCAAATTTAAAATAAGATCTTACACTAATTTCTACTCCCTCCGTTCCTTTTTTATGTTCCTATTTGGGTTTTTCATCAATATTAAGAAAATTGGAATCTTTGGTGGTAGTGAGTATTATTTTAATTATATAGTAGTGAGAAGTAAAGATTGTATTGGAAGTATGAGAGAAAAAATAAATAAATAATAGTGTAATGTAATGATTGTATTGGAAGTATGAGAGAGAAAATAATTAAATAGTATTGTGAATTAAGGAAAGTGGGGTTTTAAGGGGTAAAAGTGGGTTTTAAGGAGTATAAGTGGGATGAAAACTTTCCAAAAATGGAAAGTATTCTAAAGTGGAAAAACTTATGGAACTACCCGTTTTAGTAAGGTGGAAAAACAAAAAGGAACGGAGGGAGTAATTTCCTTAAATGTTGGACAATATTAAGCGTGATTATTGGAAGAAAATGATTGGTCTGAGAAAACATTAAGCGTGATTATCTGAGTTCAAATTGAATTAATATGCTCACCATGAAATCAGCAATATAAAATTCTGTTTCCCAAAATACACTCATTAACTTTAAATTATTCATTATATACATAACCCCTATTAATTATGCGTTATTTATCTACTTTCCATATTAACAGCCCAATAATCTCAGTATTTTAATATTCTTGATCTAAATTAAGCACTATTTCCTAATTGAATTTAATATTGACCTTAAATTTAATATTTTTTGTGGAAAAAAATATTTATGGCCAAACCATTATATTTTGAGTTATTTTATATGTTGAGTTATTTTATGTATATTATCTACATTTGTTTTCATATAGTTTTTACATAAATTATATATGCATGATTTGCATAATTATTCACATCTAATTTCTGTTATGTGATTAAAATAATACAATTATAATAATCACTTTTTTTGTTTTTAATTATAATAATAACTTAATTTGCACAGAAATATTCAAATGAGACAACGATAATATATGTAATTTGATCATCAATAATAAAAATATATTTATTATATTAATTTTTACTAAAAAGCTTCGTGCTTGCACGAGTTTCTATACTAGTAATATCATATTTAGGGATGGCAATTCAGTTCGAATTCGCCCCTAATCCGACTCGATTCGAGGGTTTTTATCCGATTCGACTCCGATTTGGAAAAGATCCGACTCCGGCTCCGATTATACAATCCGACTCCGAGCTAGAGCTGGACCGCAAAAAAATCTGATAATCCGACCGACTCCGAGTCCAACTCGACCCAACTCGACCCGATTCGACCCGACATCCGACTGAAATTTGAATTTAAGGCATTTTTATCTTTGGAAAATTTTAAATTTTATATAAAAATAAGTTTATTCAAAGCAAATTTGCAAATTTGACATCTGACTATATGAGTCATGCCTCATGATTGACTAATTACATTGTAAGAGAGATTGAATATTGTAAATTTAATCAAGTTGAATGATTGAAATTCAAACTTATCAAAACAATCGATTAGATTATTATAAACTTACAGTCTTACATAGTTTTGACTTTTGAAGTTAATTAAGTATAATAAAACCTAAAACTAACTAAAATAAACTATTAGAAATGTAGTATTAGTCTATATACTAATTAATATTAATCAATTAGATACTTAATCGATTGTTTAATAAAGATTTAATTGGAAGTTGTAACTTGTCGAATATAGTAATATAGACTTGAAACTATGTCGTTAAATTGTAAGTGAGATTGAATATTATAAGTTGAATGAACGAAACTAATCAAAACAATCGATTAGACTATTATAAACTTACAGTGTTACATAATTTTTAGGTTATATTACTATAATAAAACCTAAATCTAACTAAATTAAACTAGTAGTCTGTATAATAATCAATTAGATACTTAATTGATATTATATTCAAGATTTAATTGTAAGTTGTCAATTATTATGAATTAAACGAAATTAAACCACTAATAACGAATTAAAATTTTATATAATTATTTTGTAGATTAGTTATATAAGTATAATGAAACATAAAACTAACTAAATTAAACTATTAATCTATATGATAATCAATTAGATACTTAATCGATCGATAGTATATCAAAGATTTAGTTGTAGGTTGTCAATTATTATGAATGAAACGAAATTAAAACACTAATAATAATGAATTAAAAATTTTATTTAATGATATTGAAACCACTAATAACCTCATAATTCTATATAATTCTTATTCAATTTTATTGGTAATTAGCTTTTTTATGAAATTTAATTGTATTTTACCATTAATTAAATTTAAGTCATTGATGATATGTAATGTGGATTAATGAATGGTTTTGATATAGTCCACCTCATCAATCCTTAAAAACTTTCAATAATCAATCACATACAACTTTGAATGTCACTTGAATTTTGGATTCTAACCATTGATTTCAAAATTGTTTTAATCTTAGCTCTTTATTAATTTTAACATAAGAATAAAAAAAATTAAAAAAAAACCCTAATCCCTATTCTTCCCAACTCAACGTCCCAACTCCCAACATTTCAGAGAATACCCAAGTAACCCAAGTACCCAACGTCCCAACATGTCACTACCCAAACCCTAAACCCATTTCCTTTCCATAGAGTACCCAAACCTACGAACCCCACCGCAACCCACTGCAAAGAAGGAACCCCACTGCAACCCACCACAACCCACTTCGACTGAGGGCACAAGGAACGGTAACGCACTTCAAAATTGTTGTTGATTTTGTTGATTTTGTTGTTTAATAAAGATGTTGACTTTGTTAGGTTTACTCATCTTGAGTAGTATATAATTGTTGTTGATTTTGTTGACTTTGTTGTTGATTTTGTTGATTTTGTTGTTTAATAAAGATGTTGACTTTATTAAGTTTACTCATCTTGATTCTTGAGTAGTATATAATTGTTGTTGATTTTGTTGTTGATTTTGTTGATTTTGATTTTGTTGATTTTATTAGGTTTACATTGTTAGTGCAAAATTCAACTAGTTTTGACTTTGTAATTGGTAGTGATGTTGATTTTGTAGTTGGTAATAATGTAGGGTTTTTGATTTTAAGATATTGATTGGTAGTGATGTTGATTTTATAAGGTTTACACCCTGTCATGTGACGCCCATAAATTGATAATTTTGACGCCCAAAACTATTTTAATTGTAGTGGTGTTTTGTTGATAATTTTGGTTTAAGATTTTGTTGTTGGTTTTTTAGTAGTATATAATTTTTGTTTTTTTTTTCTCTTGAAACAGGGATGAACTTTGAGAATGAAATACCTAGTCCGAAAACTCCTGTTACTCCAACAATTAATTTAGAAAATAATGAAGATGTTGAATGTGGAGAGGGTTGTATTATTGGTGCTAATGGTAGAAAACTTACGTTTGCTGTATGGAATCATTTTACTCAAGTACAAGTTGGCAAAGAAATGAAAGAAAAATGTAGTGGTTGTAAGAAATTGTTTGCTGGTGGTGGTAAAAATGGAACCACACATCTTAAGGATCATTTGAAAAGATGTTTGAAAGTGAAAAACTATGTTGACGTGAAACAACAACTTTTGAAACCAACTATGAAGGACTCTCCTAATATGTCGGGAATTGGTAACAAATACAAGTTTAATCAAGAATATTCTAGAAATGTGTTAGTTAGGATGATTGTAAATCATGAGTATCCTCTTGCAATGGTTTATCATGTTGGATTTAAGAGATACTCTAATAGTTTGAATCCTGATTTGTAAGTGATCTCAAGAAACACAGTAAAAGCCGATATATTTAGGGAATACAATGAAGAAAGGGGTCGGTCAGAAAAAGTTCTAGCGAGGAACAAATCTAGGATTGCTTTCACAAGTACTGACATGTGGACTTGCACCAATCAAAGAAAAGGGTACATGGCTGTGACAGCACACTATATTGATGATGATTGGATTTTGCAGAATCAACTGATCAGGTATCTTTCCTTTACTTTAATCAAAAATATGTTATATTATTAGGTCTACAATCTTATTTGATTCTATATGATGTTGACTAGGTTTCTTTATTTACCATGCCCACACAACAAGTACACAATAAGCAAGACCTTGGTTGAATGCTTGAAAAGTTTTAACTTGGATGAAAAGATTTCTACTATTACCCTTGATAATTGCACAACAAATGATACTTTTGTAGATGTTTTGCTTGAGAAAATTCAACCTTCTAAGCTTATGTTATATGGCTCTTTTTTACATATGAGATGTTGCACATATTTTAAATTTGGTTGTTCAAGATGGTTTAGAAATAATTAGTTGTGCAATTGAAAATGTCCGAAGTGTAGTTGCCTTTTGCACTTCATCGCCAAATAGATACGAGAAGTTTAAAGATGCTTGCAATTATCGTAGAATTCCTATTACTAAAAAACTACAACTAGATTGTAAGACTAGATGGAATTCATGTTCTGATATGTTGCAAGTTGCTCTTTTATATAAAAATGCATTTACTAGGTTAGAATTTAAGGTTGGAAAAAGTGGAAAAGAAAAGTTTAGGTTACCGAGTAAAGAAGAGTGGAAAATGGCAAGTGACATTTGTGATAAATTGGCATTGTTTAGTAGGACAACTAAGGCTTTTTCCGGTAAAAAGTATCCAACTACCAATCTTTACTTTAAAAAATTATGTGAAATAAGGCTCAACTTAAGAAGATGGTTGTGTTGTGGAAATACAGTAATTGAGTCTATGGCTAAAGCAATGATTTTAATGTTTGATAAGTATTGGGAAGGTGTTAATAGCATGTTGTCTGTGGTTTCAATATTGGATCCAAGAAGAAAATTTGAATGTGTAATCTTTTAATTTTGAACTTCTTTGTGAAGATACTGTTACATTAGAATGTGAAAGGATATTAAGGATTTTGAAGGATTTGATTAATGAATATGAGACAGTGCCTAATGAAAATTTTAATCCTTTTTCACCCCCATCACATTCAAACAAGTATAATAAGAGGATAATTGATTATTCAAGTGATGTTGAGGGCTTATGGGAAAAGCATGTTTCTAGCCAACCAAATAAAAAGCCACATAAATGTGAATTAGAGATATATTTAGAGGAGGAAAGACTCGTGGTAAATGAAAACAAATTCAACTTGTTGGCATGGTGGAATGAGGAATCGAGTATGTTTCCTACCCTTTCTAAGATTGCTAAAGACATACTTGCAATGCCTATTTCAACAGTTGGTTCTAAGAGTGCTTTTAATAAGAGTGAATGGTTGATTGACTCCGGTGCATCTTTTCATGTTTGTTGTGAGAAAAAGAAATTTTCTAAGATTAGGTATCTTGATGGATGACTTGTGTCTTTGCCTAATGATGAGAAGGTGAAGATAGAAGGTGTGGGTGAAGTAGAGATTGAGACACATGATGGTGTCAAGAGAGTTCTAGGTGGTGTGACGTTTGTGCCTAAGCTTGATTGCAACCTCATATCACTAGGAAGGTTGGAGACCAAGGGATGTACTTTTGAATCCAAAGGAGGGTTGATGAAAGTCATCAAAGAGGGTCAAGTGGTTATGATTGGAAGGAAAAGTAGAAACAACTTGTATGTGTTACAAGTGGGTGGTGGTTGACAAGGCCACAAGAATGTGAGCAAGTTACCTAAGAAGAGGTCACTTGATGTGATTAAGAGATTTGGGCTTGAGGGGGAGATTGTTGAATCAAGCCCGAAATCTCATATCGATGATGGAGAGTTCGATCACATTGTAGCTTATGCATTGTCTTGCATTGAGGATGACAATGTGTGTGGAAGAGGATGTGATAACTTGGTCTTTGGGTCACTTAGTGAAGTGATCAAAGTGGGAGAATTTATGTGCTTTGATGATGGCTATGGGAAGCTCAAGGAAGCGACTAGGTCGTGTGTAGATCGAGGCTTACTAGAGGAATTAAGGTTACTTGAGCATGGGAGCATCACACAAAGTCAGCAGGTGCAGGGGAGCTGCTGCTCGACCCATCGAGCACACCTGCTCGACTCGAGCAACGAGGCAGAATCTGATCAGTAGCTTGGAAGACCTGCTCGACCAGGTCGAGCCATATAGGCTCGGTCGAGCGAATGTATATGCGGTACAACAGCTTTCTGTTTTTCGTGTACTTTGTGTTGGGCTTTTTAAAAGCCTTTGGCCCCAAGTTTCTCTATGTACTTTTAGCATTATATAAGAAGTATTAGGGGAGTCTTAGGGTATGTAAGAGAGTCCCATTTACATTAAGTTTACTAGGGTTTAGCCATTTGAGAGTATTCTTCTTGTATTGGGTGTATTGGGGAAGATTGAAAGAAAGTTTCAATCTTTGGCTTTAAGGAGTGTTCTTAGAGTCTTGAGTTGAGTCTTTAATGTAATGTTGATTATATTAATGACAAGAAACATTTGTTGAGGGGGAGGTATCTTAAGATACCTCATAATCTTTGTGTTGCCATAGTTTTCATACTTGCTCTGTTTTTGTGCCTTTCATTCACCATTGATTTCCACTTGTTTTCTTAACCAAACACTTAGCCCATTCACAACAGTTTCCTACCCTTTCTAAGATTGCTAAAGACATACTTGCAGTGCCTATTTCAACAGTTGGTTTTAAGAGTGCTTTTAGCACTAGTGGTAGAGTTATTGGACCTCATCGTAGTAGGCTTCTTCCTGAGACTGTCGAAGCTTTGATGTGCCTTCAAAGTTGGAGGCGTATGGAATTCAAAAGTACTTAATTTTTTTACATCAGTACGTACAATTAAGAAATTATATAATTTTATTATTTATTAATCTTGTTATTTCTAATTTGTAGACGCTAAAGCAAATCCCCTTCAATATGCACCGATTTTTGAAGACGAGGATGTAGAAGCTATAAAAGAAGAATGATGTTGTAATGTTGAGCATGAAGAATTGAAGACTTCATCATTTATGTAATTTTTAATGTCATTTCAAAAAAAATATTTGTTCATGTAAGTTTAGGGAACTAAGGACTATTTTGTTTATTGCAATTGCAGGACTAATATATCTTATTAAAGTTGAATTTGAAGACTAATCTATATTAATTTTTTCGTGCTTTAAAATCATACATGTAGTATCGATAAAAATAAATCTTGATAATAATCCGACGTCCGCCGGATGTCCGAGAGTCCAAGTCGGAGCAATGTTGGAGTATGCATACTCCGACTCCGAGTGGAGGTGGACTGAAAAAAATAGTCCGAGATTTATTCGGAGCAAAGTCGGAGGGTGGATAGTCCAACCCGAGTCCGACCCTTTGCAATCCCTAGTCATATTCATTACTCCCCCTGTTCCTTTTTGTTTTTCCACCTTACTGAAACGGGTAGTTTCATCCATTTTAGTATACTTTCCATTTTCGAAAAGTTTTCATCCCACTTCTACCCCCTTAAAACCCAACTTTTCTAACTTCATACTACTATTTAATTATTTTTTTCTTATACTTCCAATACAATCATTACATTACACTATTATTTAATTATTTTTTCTCTCATACTTCCAATACAATCATTACTTCCTACCACTAGTGGAAAAAACCTTAAGGGCTGCGGTTTTTTAGCCCCTATGGGCTGCGTATTTCGACCCCAGCCTTTATTGGAGCAGCCCAAAATAATAATTAAGGGTTGCGGTCAAAATACGCAGCCCAAAATAAGAACAGGGGCTGCGGACATAGGCCAAAACCGCAGCCCTTACCTCCATTATAGGCACTGAATTAAGGCAGTGAAGGGCTGCGGACATGGGCCAAAAACCGCAGCCCTTTAGTCAATTTAAAAAATAAAAAAAAAATTTCAAAATCTGAAAATGAAGATTATGAAGAACATGAAGAACATCAAACAACATCAAACAAACAAACGATTTCAACATCAAACATCAAAGATGATGAACGATTTCAAAAAACGAAGAAATACACAGCCCAAAAAAACGAAATCTTCAACGGAACTTTCAATCAACAACTGAAAAAAAAAAAGAAACTTTAAGAAATACAAACCTCTTATAACTGTTCAAAAAACGAAGAAATACACAGCCCAGATTAAGGCGTTTTTTTTGAGTTCAAGAACAATTACAATCAACATCTTTCCATCAACAACTGAAAAAAAACGAAACTTTAAGAAATACAAGATTTGGCATCTGAAAATACAAAACCATGATTATCTAAACATCTTCAACGAAATCTTCAAAAATTCTTCAAACTTCTTGAAATCTCAGATCTGGGCTGCATGAATTCTTTTCGAAATCTCAGATCTTCAAAAATTCTTCAAACTTCTTGAAGAAATCGTCGGAAGGAAGGTTCTAAAATGGAGAGGAAGAAAGTTTCAATGGGGAAATTCGAAAATTTTGGGTTTTTTTTTGAAGATTTCGGAAATTCGAAAGTTTCAATGGAGAGGAAGAAATCGTCAGAAGGAAGGTTATAACCCCAAATTTCTGAATTTTTAGGGTTTTTTTGGGGGAAATTCGAAAATTTTGGGGTAATTTTTGGGGTTTTTTTTGGAGATTTTCTGAAAATCTGAAAATGAATAAGAAAATGTGAGAGAGGGAGATTTGCCCAGAAATTTGCCCAGAAATTTTGGCGTTTTTTGCCCAGAAATTTGCCCAGAAATGGAGATTTGCCCAGAAATCAGAAAGAAGGTTCTAAAATGGAGATTTGCCCAGAAATTTCAGAAATTATCTTAAAAAAATTATTTCAGAAAATTTTTGCATAGAGAGAGGAGAGAGGAAGGAGTGAAGGTTGGCGTTTTTTGCCCAGAAATTTCTTGAATGAAGTTTTGAAGAGAGGAGAGAGGAAGGAGTGAAGGACTGTAATTTTAGGGTCAAAATTTCAGAAGTTTTGAAGAGAGGAGAGAGGAAGGCGTGAAAAAGTGAAGGAGTGAAGGAAGGCGTCTTTTAGGGTTTATTTTAGGGTTAAATGTAATTTCTTGGATTGGGCCTTAGTTTTGGGCTGCGGACACATATGAAAACCGCAGCCCTTTCCTTTTTCTTTTTTTTTTTTTGGGTTAATTGTCTTATATTGAAGACTGTTTGGGGCTGCGGACAGATAAAAAACCGCAGCCCTTTACCTATTTTTTTTTGGCTTCAGTTTGGGGCTGCGGACAGTAGACAAAACCGCAGCCCTTGTTAATTATTTTTTTACCACATTTTTTTTACTCATATTGGCTGCGTGTGCCCTAAAACCGCAGCCAATAAGTAGCAGCCAATAGCTTTTTTTCCACTAGTGCACTACTATATAATTAAAATAATACCCACTACCACCAAAGATTCCATTTTTCTTAATCTTGGTGAAAAACCCAAATAGGAATATCAAAAAGAAACGAGGGGAGTATTTGGTTATACTTTTATGGTGTACACATTTTGTCGTGTAACAAGTTTTGTGTCTAGCAATTAAACCGAAAATAAAGTAATTAAATTGAAAAAAAAGGGGCATGCATAGAGGGTGGGCTTTGGAGGAGCCATGTAGCTTCTCCATTTTTTTGAATAATACCTGATTCATTAATAAAGAGTCATACGACATCTACATCAGAGATAAAAATTAGCAAGTACATAGCAACTAGAACCAAATATAATTCAAAAATAACAAAACTACGATCGTTGTTTATGAGATCTGTTAATTCTGAATATCCTCTTCCACATCGTTGTTTGATACAGCGTTCTACGAGGAGGTCTTTCGATTTGTTGTAGTCTTGAGATAGAATTGAATTTAAGGTAGTTGATGATAATTGCAATTTTGGTGTCTGCTGCATCATCGCTTTAATCTCTACCAATAAATCAACTAACGACCAAAATTCATAACTCCAAACTCCCACAAGGAGAAACTTCAAAACCCAAGATATGGGTAGAATCAACCCAATAAATGGGTAGAACAACTCTCTTACAATGATTGTTGGGAATATTCTAATTTAATGGTTACTAGATAGTGCTCGTGGTATGCACGATTATATTAAATTTTTCGACATAAATTACATTAATTTATATAAAGTATTACAACTATTAATAGCACATTTCAAAATCTGATTTAACGCAAAAATATGTAAAATTATATTGTAAAAGAAAAATTATCCAGAATAATCCAATCTTTCTTCGATTTTCCGAAACTATCAATTGACCAAGAATAATTCCATGTATTATGTCTAGGGATGGTCATGGAGCGGGTCTGGAGCGTGTCCAACCAGACCCGGACCTGGACACTTTTAATATTTTGAGATCCAGACTCGGATCTGGACCCTAAGGGTCCAAAATTTTCAGACCCAAACCTAGAGCATCCGAATCTTATGGGTCTAAGGTCCTTAATGGGTTTAGAAAAAGTCTCTTTGAACTGTCAAATTTGAACCGTTTGTAAGTCATTATATTTTTCGTATATTTGTAAGAGAGTTATTATCGTATTTTACAAATATTTAATACTACTTTAATATCTAAAGTCGCATAGTGTCATCCATATACGCTTAAACTCTATTATAAACACTAGTTCGAATCCATGAAATAAGGGTAATTGGTTAGCACTTAGAAAGTAGCATATATATTATCCATATAAATTATGATTATATGAAAAGAAAATAAGTGTTGGGGGCATAATTTATACATAGTTTACATATAGAAATGGAAAATTTAATATTTATAAGGGTCCGAGGGGCAGGTCCAAGGTCCGGATCTCGGACCTGGACCCGGACCCGTGTAACACCCGAATTTCCTCCCATTTTTTAGATCCAGATCCAACCCGAATCCGGTGGGTCTCAAAAAATAAGACCCAGACGCTTAAAAAAGGGGCGGGTCCAACAGGGTCTTGGACCCGTGACCATCCCTAATTATGTCATTTAACCCGGACTATTGTTAGTTAACCCACTACCGGTTTGTTTATCTTTGATGAATTCCTTTTGTATCACTACAAAAAATAGCAAAATTCCGCCTAGCCAAAATAGTCAGAATTTGGTCGGTATAACGATATACAAATTAAATTCCGACTATTTTGGGTTAGTCGGCTCATTTTAGTTGGAAAATTGAAACTCTCACTTTATTAGTCGGAATTCCGACTAACAAAGGGTTGGTAGGAATTTGGTCGGAATTCCGACTAACCCAATTGCTAGGAATTTACTCATTGTTTTCCAACTATCCTCCTACTAAATACCAGTACCAATTTACCGACTAACCATGTAGTTGGGGATTAGTTGCAATATATAATAGGGAAATTCTACACGGTAAGCACCAAGTATAGAGAAACGCCAGTGGTAGCCAATCTTATTTTTCTTTCTACAAGATAGCACCCAACTGTTTCAAAACTAACTGCCGTAGCTATATAACCCAAAAAACGTTTGATTGGTCGTTAACTTGTGAAATTACAATACTACCCTTGTTTAATTCTTCATCATCATCTTCTTCTGTTGCATCTATACCCATCTCTCTCTCATCATCCACCCCTTTCCTGAAGTCTCAAAACTTGGCTATTCTTCCAAAAGCACTTATCTAACCACGGAAGAAGTTCATGTGTCTCTCTACTTGGAAGAGTGATAAGGCAACAACATTATACCAAAAAGTAAATCAAACCCAAAAAATTAATTCCAAAAGTAAATAAAACTCTTAATTAACCATATACTATTAAGTTTTCGTATGTTAGCACAAAATACCATTAATGACAACTTTCGTCAGTGTGTCGTTTGTGGTAAATTATTAATTCATCATGTACCATTACTTTTTTTTGCGTTAATACCATTTTTTAAAAATATAGTCGTTGGAACTGTGATAAACAAAAGAAGTGCCATACAAACCAAGTAGTTAACATTGTATTCAAAAGCAACTTGACACAAAACATTGTACACCAAAAAATTACACTAAATTATGCTAAGTTACAATCGTTCTCTTCTTCCCCCTTGTATTTCCTTGCTGTGAAGAGGAAGGTGTAGGTTCTGTCATCTTTGCTGATGTCTTTCTTGCCTTGAATGTGACTGCATTGTGGCCTAGTTATTTGCATAGGCTGCATTTTTTTCTTGTGCCTTTTTCCTTTTGAACACAATGTTAAGAACTTGGTTTGTATGACACTTCTTTTGTTTATCACAATTCCAATGGCTATATATTTGAAAAAATTGTATTTGACACACAAAAAAAAGTAATGGTAGGCACACTAACGGAAGTTGTCAATAATACTATTCTGTGTTAACTTACGAAAACTCAATGGTACATGGTGAATTAAAACATTTCGTGTGGTATATAGTGAATTTTGGAGGAACTCAGTGGTATATCATGAAATTTCCATGGTAATAACATCAGTCTTTTTGGGTACGAAAATAGGGGTATCATCAATGACTTGCATATGCTTAATTATAAGTATATTTATGTCGATACAACCCGACTCAATATCTTTTAGCTCATATGCTTTTCGAAACAAATTCACTAGAGCTTCACTAACAAGTATGAACAAGTAAGGTGTAGTGGGTTTCCTTGTCTCAAGACCTTCTCCATTTTAATAAGTTTGATTGGAGAACCATTTGATCCACTTTGCTCCAAAACCCATGTTTATCATGGCCATCTGTAGAAAAGACCATATTACAAATTGTAGGCCTTCTAGAAATCAAGTTTACGCGGAGCACATGATTTGTTTGCTTTTTTTCAACCAAGCAACGAAATCGGTTGCCACCATAGCCCCCATCTAGTATTTATTTATCCAAGATAAAAGCCGATTGAGATATATCTATAAGAGGTGCACTGAATGATTTTAGTCTCATAGACAATAACTTTGCAATAATTTTGATAGGGCTCCCACCATACTGATTGGTTTGTAGTCACCAATGTTGGATGGTTGTTTTATTGGTTTGAAGGCCTCCTTTCTTTTGCAAATAAAGAGTAGGCCTCCTTAAAGGTAAACCTTATTTCCGTACTAATTTGGTTGGGCTTGGTAAGTTTTTTTTCACCAACTCTCTTTTGTTTCCCGTAACCAACAACGAACAAAGGCTATTGACTTTTTTGAGTTATTTAAAATAAGTGAAAAATATCTATCTTGTCTTCTATTTTTAACCGTAATCAATCCCTAACCTCAGGTTCTAACTTAAAAACACTTATTTTGGAAAATCTTTTACAAACAAGATTATTTTTTACACAAATTCTGAAATAAAACGATCTCACAGTAAGACCATTTATATTGGACTCACCCAATATATAGTATTGTTATCAATTGATCACTTATAAAAAAATATAACCTTAAACCATTATGCTTATAGCTTTTAAATTATTACTATTTATAGTCTTAAAGTGATAAAAAATTAACCACTCATAATTTTTAATCAATCAAAAAATTTGGCTAATTACAGGCCCGTCTCTGACAATTCGGAGGTCCTAGGCCAAATAAAAAAATGGGCCCCTTAAAAATCACAATGACACCACACCATATTACAAAACTCTAGAATTCTAGAAGTATTATTTTTGATGAAAATTATCATATGATTACTCTTATCCTCATTTCCCCTTTATCTTCTTTTTCTCTAATTTTACTTTTTCCCTCAGTTGCGGTATGAATCTTTCATGTATCAAAATTCTTCTTCACTTCATACACTATTCTACATTGCATGATAAAGAGAAATGACTCTCAACCGAAATCACTAAAAATCACTAATTTCCCTGGTATTCTTTACCCCCAATTCAATTTTTGAAGCCCTACCTTCTAATTTTTTTTCCATTCTCTCAACTATGCTGATTAGGGTTAGGAACGGTCTCTTGACCAAACTATGGATGTTTCCATCTTCTTTGAAAACTCCTTAACTCAGCTCAGGTTTTCAATTCACCCAATTCATGACTTCCACCAAATTCTAATTTTAATTTCTAGGTTTTTCATTTTTTGTAGTGGGCATTTGAAATTTTGATATAATTGTATTTTAATTTTTTTTGTTTGAGATGGATTATGATTTATATGAAGGCTTGATGGTTTGTGTGTATGGTTTACATTATAATTTATATTACATGTTTATCTGGAATGTAGTTGCTTTTTAAAGCCTTAATAAAGATGAAGATGTGTAAATTAAAAAGAGAAGGCACGGTAATTGATAGTTACCATTTTTCAAGGGAAATAATGCTGATGGAACATTTTTCAAGAAAGAAATAAAGAAACAACATTTTATTATGTTGCGTGTTCCCAAGATTTCTTTGATTTCCTTTAACAGTGTTTTGTATTAGCTTGGTTTGGTATTGGACTTACCATTGGGCCCTTTACATTTCTAAAGTTTATGATTCATTTGGGCCCCTTAAACACTAAATTTCTGTCTCATAACATTGGGCCCTGGGCGGTTGCCCCTCTGGCATACCCCCAGGGCCGGGCCTGGCTAATTATATGGGTTTTTCTCATACTAAAACGATCTCATAATAAACCCAAAAAGTTGTATGCAACCCTCTCATGCTTGCGACCAAAAAACTTTTATACCTGTTGAAGTCAAGTCTTTAAACAACCATTTTAAGACTTAAAAAGCCAATTTTAACACTTAAAACCCTTACTTCATGCCTCAATTCTGTAGAGGCTTAATTAATCTTTTAGCTATCAACTTCAAACCTTGAAATGCTTATTCCACCACTTAAAATTCCAATTTTAACTTTTAAACCCCAACGCCAACCCTTAATTTTATATTTTATGTACCTCTCCAAATGTAAAATATCTTTTTCAAGACTTTAGAATATCTATTTTAATGGTTTAAAGTTTGTCAAATCCAATACTTAAAATATATTTTTCAAAGTCCAAAATGTCCAATTCAAACATTAATGGATCCCTCAAAATTATGGGTTAGACTTGAGAGTGGTCACAAGTATGTCACCGTCTCACATATGATTTGCAGCATATAAGCATAGTAAAACATGTCTCATAAAAAATGATAAAAATTTCAAAAGTTCACCACAAAATCTCAAAAGAAACGGTCTATAGGATAGACCACAAAATTGGACCAGCCTATTTCCCTTAACTGATTTTTTTATTATAATATCAATTATATTATGTTATAATCCTAAATGTAAGGTATTATAACCTCGAATATACTATTCTATAACCCCAACTCATAACTGACATACTTGAGGTTAATATTGAATTTTTTTTTGGAAATTTCACATGGTAGCTAGCATTTCATGAAATGCTAGTGGTAGCACTTTTTTTAAGAAAAATTCACATGGTACCATCCAATTTATGCACAAACTAATGGCCGTAGTTTTTTTGTTAAATTCTTGTTAAATTCCGTTAAATTCGTCATTTTGTAACATGATGGCATCCAATTTTTGTGTAATTTACCATTTCAACATTTAATTCACCATTTAAATCATTAACGAGTATGTTGGTGCTAGAAATGATTTTTATAGATATGAAAACACGAATATTATAATAATAAATATGAAAACACACACACACAAACTTACAGACAACAAATGCTTCAAACCATAGATGTATGAAAATGTATAAAATATAGGGACGCCATCTTCATTTTCTTTTCCCTTGCTTTCGAACAAAGCTTTCAATTGGCCAATGATGAATTCACCGTGTTTTTTAACGGCCTTACAAACTTCCTCGACAATGAATTTCGCTTGATCTTCCATCTTATTATCAACAAAATATACATTACACACTAGTGGAAAAAAGCTTAAGGGCTGCGGTTTTTTAGCCCCTTTGGGCTGCGTTTTTTGACCCCAGCCATTATTGTAGCAGCAACAAATAATATAAAAGGGCTGCGGTCAAAAAACGCAGCCCAAAATAAGGTAAAGGGCTGCGGACATAGGACAAAACCGCAGCCCTTAAGGTGATTATGGGCTGTGTAAAGGGAATATTAAGGGCTGCGGACATGCTTGAAAAACCGCAGCCCCTTTTCATTAAATGGGCTGTGTGATGAAAACAAGGGCTGCGGACAGTCTTATAAACCGCAGCCCCTTTCCCATTTTTTTTTTAATTTTTTTTTTGTTTTCGTAATATTTGTATAATAAATAATAATTATTAGCATAAATATTAAATAATAAATATTTCACAATACTAAACCGTCGATAAATACAAAAATATCACTCAATTATAATATATATTATATATATAATATTATATACATAAAGTATATATACAACCGCATATAATTAGAAATAAATCGATACATATAAATTAAAGTACTCTAGCTACACGATATATACATATATATATATAATAATCTAGCTACCAACTTAATAAATTAGAAATAAACACCGCGACTTTGTCCTTGACTTTGCGTAGTTCAATATCCGTCAATTCGCGTGTTGGTCTTGGAGAGTCAATAATCTACGAATTAAAATCAATTATTATTATTAAAAAGTTAGTCGTACATTATATAATATAATTAATATATATATTATAAATAAATAATTTAAAAAACATATATAATAACTAATTAAATAAAATACTTACGGAATCAATATTTTGAACCCCGACATTCTTGACGGCTTCGATGAGATCATCCATAAACTTAATAACGTAGTAGCCGCAATGAATGGAATTTTGTTGTTGAAAACACTAAGAAAAAAAAAAATATTATATATTAGTGCCAAATAAAAAATGCTTCAAAACCGTTAAAAACGCAACTTAACACTTAATTTTGAGCAAATGACAATTATTTTCGATTCTAACAACTTTAACACAATTATATATACCAAATAATGTTGTGTGCCAAGTTTCATGCATAACAAACAAGGTTTAAGCTACTTTACGCTCGAAAATGCCAAAATTCATTAAAAGCGTTAAAAAACGCAACTTGACCCTTAATTTTGAGCAAATGACAACTATTTTCAATTCTAAAAACTTCAACACATTTATATATACCAAATAGTGTTGTGTGCCAAGTTTCATTCATAACAAACAAGGTTTAAGCTACTTTACACCCGAAAATGACAAAATTCATTCAAAACCTTAAAAAACGCAACTTGACCCTTAATTTTGAACAAATGACAACTATTTTCAATTCTAACAACTTCAACACATTTATATATACCAAATAGTGCTGTGTGTCAAGTTTCATTCATAACAAACAAGGTTTAATTACTTTACGCCCGAAAATGACAAAATTCATTCAAAACCGTTAAAAAACGCAACTTGACCCTTAATTTCAAGCATATGAAACCAATTATCAATTCTAACAACTTCAACACATTTATATATACTAAATAGTGGTGTGTGTCAAGTTTCATTCATAACAAACAACGTTTAAGCTACTTTACGCCCGAAAATGACAAAATTCATTCAAAACCGTTAAAAAACGCAACTTGACCCTTAATTTCAAGCATATGAAACCAATTATCAATTCTAACAACTTCAACACATTTATATATACCAAATAGTGGTGTGTGCCAAGTTTCATTCATAACAAACAACGTTTAAGCTACTTTACGCCCGAAAATGACAAAATTCATTCAAAACCGTTAAAAAACGCAACTTGACCCTTAATTTCAAGCATATGAAACCAATTATCAATTCTAACAACTTCAACACATTTATATATACTAAATAGTGGTGTGTGTCAAGTTTCATTCATAACAAACAACGTTTAAGCTACTTTACGCCCGAAAATGACAAAATTCATTCAAAACCGTTAAAAAACGCAACTTGACCCTTAATTTCAAGCATATGACAACTATTATCAATTCTAACAACTTCAACACATTTATATATACCAAATAGTGGTGTGTGCCAAGTTTCATTCATAACAAACAACGTTTAAGCTACTTTACGCCCGAAAATGACAAAATTCATTCAAAACCGTTAAAAAACGCAACTTGACCCTTAATTTCAAGCATATGAAACCAATTATCAATTCTAACAACTTCAACACATTTATATATACCAAATAGTGGTGTGTGCCAAGTTTCATTCATAACAAACAACGTTTAAGCTACTTTACGCCCGAAAATGACAAAATTCATTCAAAACCGTTAAAAAACGCAACTTGACCCTTAATTTCAAGCATATGAAACCAATTATCAATTCTAACAACTTCAACACATTTATATATACCAAATAGTGGTGTGTGCCAAGTTTCATTCATAACAAACAACGTTTAAGCTACTTTACGCCCGAAAATGACAAAATTCATTCAAAACCGTTAAAAAACGCAACTTGACCCTTAATTTCAAGCATATGAAACCAATTATCAATTCTAACAACTTCAACACATTTATATATACTAAATAGTGGTGTGTGTCAAGTTTCATTCATAACAAACAACGTTTAAGCTACTTTACGCCCGAAAATGACAAAATTCATTCAAAACCGTTAAAAAACGCAACTTGACCCTTAATTTCAAGCATATGAAACCAATTATCAATTCTAACAACTTCAACACATTTATATATACCAAATAGTGGTGTGTGCCAAGTTTCATTCATAACAAACAACGTTTAAGCTACTTTACGCCCGAAAATGACAAAATTCATTCAAAACCGTTAAAAAACGCAACTTGACCCTTAATTTCAAGCATATGAAACCAATTATCAATTCTAACAACTTCAACACATTTATATATACTAAATAGTGGTGTGTGTCAAGTTTCATTCATAACAAACAACGTTTAAGCTACTTTACGCCCGAAAATGACAAAATTCATTCAAAACCGTTAAAAAACGCAACTTGACCCTTAATTTCAAGCATATGACAACTATTATCAATTCTAACAACTTCAACACATTTATATATACCAAATAGTGGTGTGTGCCAAGTTTCATTCATAACAAACAACGTTTAAGCTACTTTACGCCCGAAAATGACAAAATTCATTCAAAACCGTTAAAAAACGCAACTTGACCCTTAATTTCAAGCATATGAAACCAATTATCAATTCTAACAACTTCAACACATTTATATATACTAAATAGTGGTGTGTGTCAAGTTTCATTCATAACAAACAACGTTTAAGCTACTTTACGCCCGAAAATGACAAAATTCATTCAAAACCGTTAAAAAACGCAACTTGACCCTTAATTTCAAGCATATGACAACTATTATCAATTCTAACAACTTCAACACATTTATATATACCAAATAGTGGTGTGTGCCAAGTTTCATTCATAACAAACAACGTTTAAGCTATTTTATGGTCGAATTGTTTTCAATTCTAACTAATTTCAATCATTTGACAAATGTTTTCAATTTTAATTAATTCAAGACAATAATATATACTAAATAATGTTATATATACCTTTACTGCTCTCCATTTCGGGTTAGTGGCTCTTGTAGCACATCCCATTTCGCCACGCATTTTCTTCATAACCCTGAGACACAAGAGTAAAGAAATTAATTGAAATTAATTGACAATAATATATATATAACACTTAAATGAAATTAATTGACAATTTATAAACTTACGAATTCAACAAAGCTTTAAATTTCATGTTGCGAGGCACGGGATTTCCACGACTTAGTGAGTCGAAAACGTGCACCATATTGGTCATCGGACATATGACCAAAAGCATCCAGTGCACACTACAAAAACCACGATTTTAAATCATCAAGATAGAGAATATGTGAACGTAAGTAAAATCAAAATTTAAGTTCAATTTAATAAAATAATAAAACTAATCACCTTTCATAGTACGGGGCCAGAATGAATGAGTGTTTCGATTCAAATGCATGTTTCAAAGCACGTTCTACGTATGCTTTGACGTCATCTGGATCAGTAACACTCTTTTCACCCCTAATAGACTCAGGATCAAACCATCCAAATGTTATTGGAGGTTCGAGGCTATTCAACTCCTCGTACATCCCACTAAACTCACGAATAAGAAAATTTTGTCAGTCATTCGATTATTAAAACAATTAAACAATAAAACCTAAATTGTAAGATAAAAAATCACATACAGCATGTAGACATGAATAAGGGCGACATTCAACATCTCCCCTCGCAAAAATTGCCCAATGTCACTAGGACCAATAATGACGAAACCATCTTCGGCAGTGTGAAATTGGTCCGTGCCTAGGGGTAGAAGAAGTGGGTCCTCCTCAGTCATGCGAGATGCACCCTTGTGCAGCCATAGACAATCTGAAGAGAGATCTTTAAGCTCCTCATCAGTCAAGATTGGAGTGATTGTCACCGATGATGAGGAACCGATCTCTCTTTTAGAGCCCTTTGAGCTCTTTTCCTATTTCATTTCATACAATTAAATTAGTTTAATTACTCACGCAATTAAAATAATAAAAACAAATAAAATAATACTAAAGATATATTACCTTCGCCGTGAGTCGGACCCAAGCATATGGCCATGTGACGAAACTACCTCGGGCGTTCGATAAAGTCTCAAGGTTCCATTCTGGCATTGGAACCGGAAGTGAGAAATCCTCGAACCCCTTAACGATAGTTTCTACCGTCACACTAATGTGGCCACGTGTAACAGGCATTGTATGCACTGTTTGGCCCACTTGGTTTGGCTGCGCCTCACCGAATGCAACCTCAGTTAAGTCGCCACCACGAGCAACGCCTAACTGAGGCAACAAAAGAGAGCAAGGAGTCGCCTCCTAAAAATTTTTTCGTTTAGTATAATTAACATCATGATAAATTATCAAAACACGTTGAAATTTAAATAAATACGCGCTTGTATATTTAAAAATTAAATGTACCTTTATCACTGGCTCATCAGGTGTTGTTTCCGAAACCTGAGTAACGGAGTTCATGGTCTCCGGCGTTGGAATGTGAGGCTCGGGTGTGCTACGGGTAATGGGCTGGTGTGCTACGGGGGTAAGGGGCTCGGGCGATGGCTCCACCAAAGCCTTAGGATCCCCATGTTGACTTTGTTGGTCCTCGGCAATCAAATTGGCCAAGTCGTCATGGGTAGCTCCTAACTTCTGCAATAGTGATGCCATCTTGTCGAAGACGTCCTTAGTCACTTTTGCGGTGACTTTGGCTGTGATTTTCTCCTCGATTCGTTTCTCTACTTCCTCAAGAGATGGCATCGTTCTGGATCGAGGAGTAGCGAACTCTTTGCCAAATGCTTTCTTCACGCCCACGCGGACGCCTCCTTTGCCGACTACCCGCCCCTGATGGTCTTTCCCTAAGACCATATGCAATGCATCAACATTGCCTTTTGGGGTGAACTCCCCCGTAGCCTCTTTTTCCTTCCAGCCCATCTGTTCAAATAAAAACGATCAATTAGTTTAAACACATAACAAATCAAGAATATAAGGCTAAATGATATGAAAACTCACCACAGCATCCGCGATCTTCTTCGTTCCAGGATCGGGAATGGTAAATTTACCACTTTCATCTCGAGCATGAAGCCCGCAATACCAATCTAGCACCCGATCTCCCGCTGGAGTACTCACAGATGGGGTAGTCGTAGATGAGCTCGCGGCTGAGCTCTGTTTGGGGTACAATCCCGCATCCACCCACTCTTTACGGGCCTCATCATAAGTTCTTGACCCCATGTGATGGTAAAACTTCCTTTTCTTTGCCGACTCGGAAGCTTTACCACGTTTTTCCTAATTAATAAACATAATAAGTCAAATGTCATATATTATTAGTTTAATAATTAAATCAAAAGAAGTAAATAAAAATGAAAAGCTATAATACTTACAACTTCATTAAGAGTTGTTTTCCTAGCAACAAATGCCTCCCACTCATTTTTAGATATGTGTGGCCATATCTCATACGGCATTTTGGAGGGAGCTTGTTCTCCATCTTTAATTCCCGTTTTGACCTTCTTGGTCAAACGGTGACGCTTCTTGGTAATCCAACCACCTACGAGCTTCGCCTTGAAGTCTCTTAATCTTTCAGCAACAGCTGAAAGAAAAATACTCTTCTTTTCTTCGTCGTGCTCGATGTGGAAAAGATTCTACAAAAGGAAAATATAATTAATATTTAATGTCAATTCAATTAATTTTAAAATAAAAGTAAATTAATAAAAGACTAAAGTAAATTAATAAAAGACTAAAGTAAATTAATAAAGTAAATTATTACCATCGTATCATCCCAAAATGACTTCTTCAAGCCCTCTGGAACCTCGTGCCAGGCGTGTAATATGGAAATCTTCCGAACACATAAACCCACTTGTTTTCCATATTCCTTACGCCACTTTCCACACGGTTGACCCAAGGCATTGTATTCGAGGTACATGGGCTCTTTGACTTTGAGGTTTTTCGTAGGACCTCGCCCTTTTCGTTTCTTTGAAGTTGTCGCTGTTTGAGTAGAAGCCGTCTCATCAATAGGAGGAGCATCATGAGCCAATTGCTCGTGTCTAACAAATGGATCGTCTTCCTCAACGGCTTGATCACCATCATCTATGTCCTTCTCCTTCGTCGGATCGTAGTCCTTATCCGACTCACTATGGACATCGTCATCCACAGTCGCAATCTCGGGCACAATGTCATCTCTGAAAAGATGCATTGTAGATCAAGTACCTGAAAGAGTGGAAAATAGAATTACATTAGAAAGTGACAAAAATCGTAAAAAAAAACCGTTAAAAAAAGCAATTTGACCCTTAATTTCAAGCATATGACAATTATTTTCAATTCTAAAAACATCAACACAATTATATACATCAAATAGTGGTGTGTGCCAAGTTTCATTCATAACAAACAACGTTTAAGCTACTTTACCGCACGAAAACGACAAAATTCATTCAAAACCGTTAAAAAACGCAACTTGACCCTTAATTTCAAGCATATGAAACCAATTATCAATTCTAACAACTTCAACACATTTATATATACTAAATAGTGGTGTGTGTCAAGTTTCATTCATAACAAACAACGTTTAAGCTACTTTACGCCCGAAAACTGACAAAATTCATTCAAAACCGTTAAAAAAAACGCAACTTGACCCGTAATTTCAAGCATATGACAACTATTATCAATTCTAACAACTTCAACACATTTATATATACCAAATAGTGGTGTGTGCCAAGTTTCATTCATAACAAACAACGTTTAAGCTACTTTACGCCCGAAAATGACAAAATTCATTCAAAACCGTTAAAAAACGCAACTTGACCCTTAATTTCAAGCATATGAAACCAATTATCAATTCTAACAACTTCAACACATTTATATATACTAAATAGTGGTGTGTGTCAAGTTTCATTCATAACAAACAACGTTTAAGCTACTTTACGCCCGAAAATGACAAAATTCATTCAAAACCGTTAAAAAACGCAACTTGACCCTTAATTTCAAGCATATGAAACCAATTATCAATTCTAACAACTTCAACACATTTATATATACTAAATAGTGGTGTGTGTCAAGTTTCATTCATAACAAACAACGTTTAAGCTACTTTACGCCCGAAAATGACAAAATTCATTCAAAACCGTTAAAAAACGCAACTTGACCCTTAATTTCAAGCATATGACAACTATTATAAATTCTAACAACTTCAACACATTTATATATACCAAATAGTGGTGTGTGCCAAGTTTCATTCATAACAAACAACGTTTAAGCTACTTTACGCCCGAAAATGACAAAATTCATTCAAAACCGTTAAAAAAACGCAACTTGACCCTTAATTTCAAGCATATGAAACCAATTATCAATTCTAACAACTTCAACACATTTATATATACTAAATAGTGGTGTGTGTCAAGTTTCATTCATAACAAACAACGTTTAAGCTACTTTACGCCCGAAAACGACAAAATTCATTCAAAACCGTTAAAAAACGCAACTTGACCCTTAATTTCAAGCATATGAAACCAATTATCAATTCTAACAACTTCAACACATTTATATATACTAAATAGTGGTGTGTGTCAAGTTTCATTCATAACAAACAACGTTTAAGCTACTTTACGCCCGAAAATGACAAAATTCATTCAAAACCGTTAAAAAACGCAACTTGACCCTTAATTTTGAGCAAATGACAACTATTTTCAATTCTAACAACTTCAACACATTTATGTACACCAAATAGTATTGTGTGCCAAGTTTCATTCATAACAAACAACGTTTAAGCTACTTTACGCCCGAAAATGACAAAATTCATTCAAAACCGTTAAAAAACGCAACTTGACCCTTAATTTCAAGCATATGACAACTATTATCAATTCTAACAACTTCAACACATTTATATATACTAAATAGTGGTGTGTGCCAAGTTTCATTCATAACAAACAACGTTTAAGCTACTTTACGCCCGAAAATGCCAAAATTAATAACCTTAAATAATTCATACCTTGTGAATCACTTAATTCAAATGTATTCCTTCCGTGTGATCTACACGCATATAACCAACATCTTCATCATCTTCATTCACCGATTTTGGATTGATAAAGGGCGGGGAGTCTTCAAAAGCATTATATTCTTCCTCATCCTCAACATCACCTATACCAAGGATACTTCTTTTTCCCGGTACAACAATAGACCATTGTTTATTAGAAGGGTCTTCAATGTAAAATACTTGGTTGGCTTGTGTGGCTAGTATGAATGGCTCCTCACCATCACGCAAGCGATCCAAGTCTACAAGAGTGAATCCACAAGGGTCGTCATTTTTAACGCATCGTCGATTATTATCCACCCACTTGCATTTGAAAAGACCCATAGTGAAAGTACAATAGTCAAGCTCCCATATTTCATGTACCCGCCCGTAGTATACCGATTTAGCATCAACCGGCGATTGATCCTTGGCACTCGCGTAAAATGTAGATGACGACAAATAGAAACCCCACTATTCTGCAGATACGATGACTTCTTATCTTGACTTCTCAGTCCAAATGTAAACCCATTGACATCGTAACCCTCATATTTGTTGACATCATCACGAGGACCAAAAGCTAACCACTTAACAGTTTCAGATACACCCTTTAGTTCTTCACATATTACTCGGTTATGAAACCAATCAATGAAGTCTTGTTATGCAACTGCATCAATGCCCTATCACCTCTAGACGGATATTTTGCGCGCA
>JAAKBH010000838.1:0-93265 GCA_019776075.1 Amaranthus palmeri
TTGTCTGTCTCTAATATTTTTGCAGGTTTTCCACTTATAATTCCTCGCTGTGTGAGTTGCAATCTGGATGATCCCTACACCTCTTCCATTCTCATCCTTGCGATGTAGTCTCATTGCTTTTCTCCGTTGGTAGTACAAGTTGTTTTGGTGAGTATTTGCTCCTTTCTCACGGTTGATGTTGTATGAATCTTTGCTCCCACTCGCAAAATCCAAAGTTGCATTGTATATATAGCTTAGTCCTTTAGTTTGTTTCTTTCTTTTGTTTGCTTTTTGTATATATGGTAGTTGCTGTGCTGTGTCGATCAATCAAGCAAAACAAAAAGCTTTTGAAAAATCTCTTTGTAAGCAAACTTGCAAGCTTCTGTTGTGTACTTGTTCATTTGTCTTATGCAAACTCATGTTTTTCTTAGCCCTGTGCCTGTCTTGGGATTTGAGGTGTCTGGTTATTTTCGTCTAGCTTGGGGGGGACCTGAGCTTGTTGGGTTTGTGGCTTGGATGACTACCTATTGAGGCACATTTCGACTAGCCGGTTAGGATTGAGCCTTTTTGGGACTCCTTGTGACTCCCATGCTTTTTGAGTGCTAGTTAGGGAGTCTAAGTATTGTGTCTGTTCTCCTCCAGCTTAGTCCGCTTTTCTATGGGCCAGGGATGATAAACACGCTTGTTAGATTCTAGCTACATAGCCAAATTGCCTACCATGGACATATAACTGACTTTAGGTTAAGCCAAGTTTTTGCCTTTTCCTTTTTCTTTCGTAACCACGCTACTTAGCTCCACTTTAGCCAAATGATCCCTCTCTTAACCCAGAGGATAGCTAAGTGATAGGAGAATGGGTGTGTGTTGCGCGGTGTTGTGGGCCTTTTGGTTATTATAGCAAGAATCGGTTGAGATGTCTCTACTCATTTTCACATTGCTCCTCTTGTCACTCCCTTCCTCCTCATGTACTTTACATCATTATAGTGATACATATATACATTCATTTGAGTGAAGTAATCCTCTTCTTTATCATTAAGAGATTTGCATATGTTTATCCACTTGAGAGAGGAAATCAATCATAGGGAGGGAGATGACCTTCATTACACAAAGTGAAAAGAAATCATGATGAAATACAAAAGTTTTTGAAGGAGTTTTATAGTAGAGTTCATCCGTTCTTCATTGAGGTTTTTGGGTTTATATTACTAATGGGTAAGATTCATATTGGGTTTTCATGAGGTGTTTGTGGTTCTCTTGTGTTGGGTCGCTTGCTATCCTCTACTTTAGCTCCACACTCCCAAATATATCCCACCTTAACCCAAAGCCTACGTTACAACCCTTTCACAAGCCTGTTCGACTTGGTCTGATTAGCGTGTTCTGTGCTGGAACGGAAATATGATACAATCCCCAAGACTTGCCCCTATTAGGTGTTTGATTCCCGACTCATCTTTAGTCGGAAGATTTTGAGCGAAACACGATCCAAAATCAAACACATGAGCGTTATTGTATTTTTCTCGCATCTTTCGAGAAATAATCTGGGGAGCGTAGATTTGTGACCTCCTTAGGTAGTGGGTGGCTTGGCCTGTGTTGGAACTTGTTGGGTGATCCCTGAGCTAGTGGTAGATGTCAGTTACCTCAATATTATGCTCTTAGAGCCCATCATACTTGCACACCCATGGCTAGGAAAGAGTTTGTACGTACACAGCTTGCATTGTTTGGTTTTCGCCCTCCATCTTGCTTTTGTTTTGTCTTGTTCTGTATCGATCCTCGCGTCGCCGTGGCGTCTAGTTTGCTAGGGTCTAGCAAAGGTCTAGCTTGGGGGAAGTTGATGTGCTCGTTTTAGAGCACATTTACCGCCCTACTTTTAGCTCTAAGTCTCGCCATTTTGCGTCAATTTGATATATTTCATGCATGATTTCTCCTTAATCTTGTGTTCGAGTGTTTTGAGATTGTTTAGGTGATTTTTGGAGATTTCAAGGGCATTTGGCATACATTCGAGACTTAAACATCACTCCCGGTGTTTCATAGCCACCAATGGAGGCTGTCCCATGACCCCGGCATAGCTCGTGTGATCGAAGAAGGATCAAAGTGCTGGAAAAAGAAGTTTTCTTCACATTCGGCCGAACGAAGCTCCCATTCGGGCGAATGGGAGATCAGCACTGTGCAGCAGATTGGCCAAACTCTCTGGAAATGCCGAATGCTCAACATTCGGGCGAGTGGCCAGCATTCGGGCGAAAGGCCCATACATTCGGGCGAACGGAGCCTCAAAGCAATATTTTTCAAAACTCTCTGGAAATGCCGAATGCCCCAACCTTCGGGCGAATTTTGGAATTCGGGCGAATGTCCCAGGAATTCGGGCGAATGGATCTTCAAAGCAATACTGCTCAAAACTCACTGGAAATGCCGAATGGAGCAACATTCGGGCGAAAGTGTAGTATTCGGGCGAATGGTCTCTGGCGTTCGGGCGAATGCGACTGTTCAGCGCAGCTGTTTTATTTTGGCATTTTGGCCTTCGAGGGCTCTTTTGTAATTTCTTTTGCACTCTTATTTTGGGGGTATATATACCCACATTGCTGTAGCTTTAATATACTCTAGTTTTTAGCCCTAAAACACTCCTAGTTTACTCTTAGCATTTACTCTCTCTAGATTTAAAAACCCTAGTTTTCATTTCTCTAGCTTAGTATTATCTCCTTAATCAATCTAGCCTTCGGGATTTGGATGTAACTCTTAAAACTACTCTTGCTGATGCTTTTGTCTACTCCTTCTTGAGGTTCTATTTATGGTATGAATATCTTTCTTTCATTTATTACTATAATCATTTAATATTGTTGGTTGTTATTCTTAAATGCTATTGATGAATCTTTGCTCTTTTTGGGTGTTGGATATTTGGATTGTTTGAATATCTAGAATAGATTTAGTTCCTTCAAGTCCTTGTTTCTTTTGTTTTCTTGTTGTTGCCTATTATTATTGCTTTTATTTACATAGAGACTTTCCATGTTTAATCTTTTCTTCATGTGGGTTATTATGTTTAGTTTCTCCTTTATGATGTGTGAGTAGTCTCTTAGAGTTTGATTGGTGAAACCCTGGAGTCGAACTCTTGTTTATGAGTTAGGGTTTGGCTTAGACCTATTCAATCATCATAATGATTCACATTGAATCTTGTCCTGCCACTCCCAAGGAGACATAGGCCAATTTTAGGTCGTTCGTTCGGTCTTAGAGCCGTCAACTTCCTCTCATTGTTGAATCAGTTGATGATCGAAGGTTATAAGTCGACCCCAAATACATGAATGATCGTGGGTACTTCTCTAGGGTGGAACCAATCACTCTCGCCCTTTTTCCCTTGATTCATATTTATTGTAGCCTTGCTTTTAATCTTAGTTTTAATTAGTCTCGATCATCTTAACACACCCTTTTTCCTATATTGAGACCATCTGCTTAACTTGTTTTGTCCCTGTGGTTCGACCCCTTACCTCTGCTATACCTGTGTAGAGTTAGGGTAGTATAAATATAGTTTGCTTAACCAGTTTTTATTGCGCGACCTTAAAAACGGTTATCACTTGTAAACAAACAATGATAACAACAACAACAACAACAACAACAACAACAACAACAACAACAACAACAACAACAACAACAATAATAATAATAATAATAATAACAATAATAATAATAATAATAATAATAATAATAATAATAATAATAATAATAATAATAATAATAATAAATATAATAAAAAGCACTAGAAAAGTACGTAATTTTAATTTCAAAAGTTATAGGCGACGAGCTGGCGTCCATATTTTCGTCGCTGCCTGCAAAGTATACTGTGTTGTCCAATCAACTGCAATTTACTGATTTTCGATGCTTGGGGCGACGAGCTGGCGTGGACGTTTCTCGTCGCTGTTTTTCGATGGTGTTGTCCAATCCTCTCTTATCAGCATTTGCTGCAAAATTATGGCTATTACTCTAATTAAATGGCGACTATTTGGCTTCCATTGTTTCGGTCGCCTAATATTTTCTGTAATTTTAACCAAGGCAAATTAACAGCGCTTGCATTTTATGTAATTTATCTTACTTTGTCTTCCTTTGTCTAATACCGTAACATAACTATCACTTGCAAACCCTAAAGCATTAAAATCTCTTCCTTTGTCTAACTTGCAAACTTAGCTATCACTTGTCATTTTACATTATCAAACCCTAAAATTTTCATTTCTCCTTTATTTCTCTTGCTAACTTTGTCTTTGTTGTACTAGAATTCTTCTCTTCTCATCTTAATTTAATTTGCAAGGAGATCATTTATAGTTTCACAAGGATTCTCTTTCACTATTTTGAAGGTTAGTTTAAGTTTACATTTTATTTTTAAGTGTATGTTATTTCACTTTATTTTTTTTAATTATGAGCATGATTTATGTCTTTATTTGATTAAGATCGAAATTAGGGTTTAAGTATTTAATTTTTTTTTATTTTCGTGATTTGTAAATTATGTCATTTAGTATCTTGTTTTTTTATTTGAATTTTTTATCTTTTTTTTTTCATGTCATATGTCAGATGTTAAATATATGTTAAATATTATAGGAAGAAATATTAGTTAAACATGGGTTAATAATGTTAATGTCATTTCGTCGTGCATTTTTTTGTATTAATTTGGAAATTAGGGTTTAATTTTTAAAATCATCTTGATGTTTGTATGTTTTTTTTATGCATGTAATTTTTTTAAATTTGTTTGATTTGTTAATATTAGGGTTTGTTAATGAGAATTATCTGATTTTTTATGTATTGGTTTGTTAATGACAATTATTTGATTTGTTAATATTATGGTTTGTTAATGAGAATTATCTGATTTTTTTATGTTAATATTAGGGTTTGGTTTGTTAATATTGGTTGAAGATATGATGCTATGAAAATTATTTGATTTTTTAGATGGTTTAGATTATCTGATTTTAGTTGAAGTTAATATTAGGGTTTCATATGTGTATAGGAAATATGGACAACAATAATCAATGGGTTAATGACATGTTGGTTTCTAGTTTTTCAAGCTTTGTTAATCAGCAAAACACAATTCCATTGAATACAAACACAATTCCATTGAATACACCTAACGTTGATGAGAATAGAGAAAGAAAATATTCCTACGATTTCTATGAGCAATGTTGATGGAGCTGATAGGAATGATTCTCGTGAGGATCTGCCATAGATAACTAGCATAAACAAGTAAATATTTTCATAATCTTATTAATTAATTAGAATCAAAAATTTTTTCATGTATTTAAATTTGATTATGGATTATTTTTTTATTATTATAAGTTTCAATCCGGTGGAAGGAAGCAACATCTCTAAAAAGATTTCACCTGCCTTTAAGCACATACAAGACCTAGAAGACAGTTGTTGGAAAGGAGTTACTCAAGCTACCAAAGATTTTTACTACAACGAATTTAAGGTTAAATATCACCATAATTGGGTATTTTCATATTTTTTAAATAGTTTATGATAAAAGAATTATCTAATGAAATATAATATATTCTGTTAGAAAAATAAAAACAAAATTAATTAGAAAACAGAGATTTTTTAAATATCAACCTATTGGTTTGTCAAATTCTAAAACAAACCTTAATAAACCAATTCTAAAACAAACCTTAATAAACAAACCTTAATAAATATCTTTTCTGTTTGTATCTTTGTCACCTCCTCCGATATTAGTGTCAGTAAATATCAACCTATTGGTTTGTCAAATTCTAAAACAACCTTAATAAATTTTTAAATACTAGTTTATTTTTTTGTGCATTCAATTAAATAATTTTGATTAGTTTCTTATACATAAATTCAATTAATATTATATGTTAATATATCCTAGAGAATACTTTTGTATATTTATCCTGAATATCTTGCTTAATATCAAAGAAAACAAATCTTAATCTATTTCTTTTTCAGGAAAAATCCATGGGTCATAAACCCACACCCTATGAAGTTTTTGCAAAAACTCATGGGGTTTTTGATGCTGAATCTGAAAGTTCCCAGTGGTCCAACACAAAATCAGAAAGAGTCATTGTAATCATTTTTAACTCATATGTAATATTTATTTTACTTTTATTTTCAATTAATTACTTGTCAATTTTTGATGGATTTTTTTGTTTTAGGCTCAATATCGTGCCTTGCTTGAGGAGCATCCAACACGAGATCCCAATCAAATGTGGTTGGATGCCATTAACAATGTTGAAGCAGGAACAAAGAAAAAAAGCAACAAATTATTGTTCATTGGGTCCGTTTCCCAGATTATATATCCATCAGAGCCGATCAATTATCCGTCTTGTGAGTCGGAGTTAAAGGCTGCCATTGAAGAAAAATTCAAAGAATTAGAAGCAAGGCAGCAGGTGTTTAATGATCGGTTGGAGGAAGCGGTGCGTTCGGAAAACGACCTCAACGCGTACGAGATTTTCCGAACGTTGTCCAACCAAATTGATGTTGAACGGGAATGTTTTAGAAAACTCCTTAATGGTTATAATATTCATGTACCCTTTCCCCCGAATCAATAATGTATTTATTTAAGTGACTTTTGGATTTTATGTAACTTTTTAAGTACTAATTTATTTATGACTAATTGGTTACTTTATGATTAATATTGCAATTAGGGTTACTTTTTGTTTAATTTATTTATTTTATTGGTTATTTATGAGTAATAATTTATTTATTTAACATCATAATATTTATGTTTTATTTATTAACCTACGAAAAATTTTTGCTAGTAAATTGATGTTTCCACGAAAAAAGGCGAGGAAATAGCGAGGAAATAATTGTCGCCTGAAATTTGAGAATGGCGACGAGCAATCTGATCTCCAAGTGGTCACTGCCTGACCACTAATTCTGGCGATGGGATGATCTGACGTTGGGTGGTCGCCAGATCTAGCGAGAAGAAAAATGAACGCTGGGTGATCGCCTCCCTTGGCGAGAAAAAAATGTGGTCGTCAGGTTATCGCCAATGGCAAGAAAAAAGTGGCGTCCAATTAGCGTCCACTTCTAATATTAGCATCCAATTATTTAGCGACGATTGTTTTTTTCGTCGCCAACCCGTCGCTAAACCCACTTTTTGACAATTTAGCTTCAAAATGGTGATGAAAGCCTTGGTTGCCATTCTATTATTTTTTTTTTGTAGTGTCTCAATTATCATGTGTGGAAGGTACGAAATGATGTTGTTTGGAATTTTTGTATTAGTTCCGTAGATTCAATCCACTACAACAAATTTAGCTTTTTGCGACATTGGATTTTGTGGCATTAACAAAATGCCACTAATTCATATTTTTAGTATAATAATTATTAGTTTTTATTTTAAGTTTCACCATAAAGTGATTTAGCGACACTTAATTTGGTCTTTAGTGGCATTTGTAATTCTCACTATAGTCTATAGTGGCATTTGTGAGAAATGTCACTAGATCCTATGTCGCTAAAAGCTTTAGTGTGACTTTTTTCTATGCTGTTAAAGGGTCTAATAAATGTCACTAAATGCTATTTATACACTAAGGAATTTGAAATAGCGACATTTAAATTAAATGTCGCTAAATATATCCCACTAAAAGCAAATTATATTGTAGTGATCATGTATAAGGTTAAGTCTAAGGTGAAGTGGAGGATCATCTCCCTTCAACCTAAAGTTTTGTCTCAGCGATACTCTTGATAGTGTCTAGGGTGTATCCTTCCATTTGTTTTCTTTGGGTTGGTCCCTCTCTCCCTTGCACATGAAAAGTGGGTTGGTTCAACCCTTCTTAGAAGGTGGGTTCCTTTCTCATATTAATACACTTTTGGGGGTTAGGGTTGTTACCCGTTTTGGTGTTTGTTATGTTTTGTTTTTGGTTTAATGATAATTTCATTCTCCAAAAATAATACTCCCTCCGTTTCTTTTTGTTTTTCCACCTTACTAAAACGGGTAGTTCCATAAGTTTTTCCACTTTAGAATACTTTCCATTTTAAGAAAGTTTTCATCCGACTTTTACCCCTTAAAATCCCACTTTCCTTACTTCACACTACTATTTAATTTTTTTCTCTCTCATACTTCCAATACAATTATTACATTACACTATTATTTAATTATTTAATACAATCATTATCTAGTGGAAAAAACGTCAATGGCTGCGGTTTTTTGACCGTTATTGGCTGCGGTTTTACCTCGCAGCCCTTGGAGTAGCAGCAAATGAGATTTGATTATTGGCTGCGGACATTACAACCGCAGCCTTTAGTCATTTTTTAAAATAAAAAAAACCAATATCATACAAAAATTATACAAAAAACGAATTATACAAAAATTATACAAAAAACAAAGAACATAAGAACATCAACAAAAAACGAACATCAACAAAGAACATAAGAACATAAGAACATCATAAGAAATACATATCTAAAACAAAAAGTTGATATTATACAAAATTACAAAACGAAAATGAAGGAAAAACATATCTAAAACAAATCTAAAGCAAACGAAGAACATACAAAACGAACATCAAAACGAAGAACAAACGAAGAACATCTCCTTGAAGAACATCGAGATTTTTTGCAAGAGGCTTCGAGATTTTTGCAAGAGACCAAGAGATCAAAGAGATTGCTAGAGTGTTTGAGATTTTTGCAAGAGACCAAGAGATCGAAGAGATTGCAAAAGGCTTCGAGATTTTTGCAAGAGACCAAGAGATCGAAGAGTTTTTGCAAGAAATCGAAGAGATTGCAAGAAGCTTCAATGAAGGAAGAAGACCGGCCAAGAGGCGTTATTTGCTGGGCTTAGGGTTTTATTTTCAATCAATTAGGAAGAGAGACTCAAAGAGACGCAGGGTTTTATTTTAGAAGACCAATGCAAGAGGGAGGCGCCTTTTTATTAGACTGAAATTAGGGTTTTTAGGCTTTTTGGGCTGGGCTTTTGCTGTGGAAAATAAGTAAACCGCAACCCATGACTATATTTCACTTATTGGCTGCGGACTTATAAGCAAACCACAACCTATTCCAATTTTTTTTAAAATTTTATATATTGGCTGCGTATACACTAAAACCGCATCCAATTAGGAGCAGCCAATAACTTTTTTTCACTAGATATTACTTCCCACTACTATATAATTAAAATAATACCCACTACCACCAAAGATTCCATTTTTCTTAATCTTAGTGAAAAACTCAAATAGGAAAATCAAAAAGGAACGGAGGGAGTAATAATAATAATAATAATAATAATAATAATAATAATAATAATAATAATAATAATAATAATAATAATAATAATAATAATAATAATAATAATAATAACTACACCCCTAATTTTCTCTCTCTAGCCAACCCTGTTCCCTGCTTCCCCAGCATGGTGGAACCTGAAAAAGCTCGGGGTCCTGGCCGACCGTGGAAGACGGAGGTGCAAAATCGCGTGGTGGCGCCGGCCAACTCAGGAGGCACACTGCTGCAAGTAGGGGTGTTCAAAAGCGGATACCGGGTCGACCCGGTTCCGAAAATCCGGGTACCTGGTTTTCTGGATACCTAATTTAGCGATCCGGTTCCGACCCGGTTTAAACCGGGTACCCGGAATCCGGATACCGGGTTTAAACCGGGTCGATAACCGGGTACCCGGTTTTGTGTTTTGAATAATTTTTTTTTTCCTTATTTTTTTTAAGCATTTTAATATGTAATTCAACTACAAAAAATTTAGAAATACTTAACTAATTAACTTACTTGGTCTAAAATACAACACTTATGCTAAAAAACCAAAAGATAATGAGTTTAGAAATTACAACTTAAAGTAAATAATTCAAATACAACCGTAATCCACAAAAATAAACATCAAACTAATATAAAAGTAAAGCAAGCGATTAAAATTTATAAGTTGAAACTTCAAGCTCCACTAATCATCTTCAACGTCGTCGGGAGTCTCATCAATTATCACCTCCGGATGCTCCAAAGTCAATGCATTACCTAAACCAAATTGAAAGACAAAATACAATTTCTACACTTTAAAAGACAAAATAACAAAATAAAAAAAAACGAAAATGAAAAATAACGAAAATGAAAAATAAAAAAAACGAAAACGAAAATGAAAAATAACAAAATACAATTTCTAGTTTTCTACACTTTAAAAGACAAAATAACAAAATAACAAAGACAAAAAAATAACAAAGACATACAAAGACATACCAAAAATAATAACAAAACAACAAAATAAAAAAACGAAAATTAAAAATAAAAACGAAAATCAAGACTTATACTTTAAAAGACAAAAAAATAAAAGAAACGAAAATGAAAATTATTAATCAAGACTTATACTTTCAATTTCAAACTAAATCAAACGAAAATTACAAAGACATACCGAAAATCCGGGTGGTGGTGGGTAAGAATCCATGTAGATCTTCAATTTAAAATTATAAAGAATCTCTAAAAAATAATTTAACAAACAAAAATTAGAACTTGAATTAAAAAAAACAACTAAAATATTAATAATTAGAAGACAAACATACCAAAATTATGGAGGATGAAGATGAAATACAACCGGCTGTAAGGAAGAAGAAAACGCTGTGCAGTGTCCAGGAGGAAGAAGAAAACGGTATTGTCTGACTGTAGACAAGAAACGGCTGGGACTGGGAGAGAGAGGGGAAAATTAGGGTTAGTTTTAGACTTTTAGCATTTGGGTATAAATACCTAGATTTAAATTTTAAATTTTAGAAAAAAAAATAAAAAAGAAAAAGTCAGTAGCAAATTAGCAATAGCATTAATGTCTGACTGTACAGCTGCCGGCAAGCATTTGATTTAATAATCCAGTTTTTTTTTTTTTAAAAAAAAAAATTAAAATTCGGATACCGGGTACCCGGTTTCTAAAAAAAAGCGTATCCGGTTCCGACCCGAATATCCGGTTTATAAACCGGGTACCCGGTCCGGAATATCCGGTTTTCAAGATTCGGGTCAAATATCCGGTTTTCAAAACCGGATACCGGATAAACCGGGTCGGGTTTTTGAATTCGGATATTTTTGAACACCCCTAGCTGCAAGTGCAGGATTTGGGTTCAGATGGGTAATCGAAACAAATAGCCAACCCGCAAACCTTAAATCAAACTGATCCAATCGAACATGGGCTGACGAATAGCCCAGAAAATACACCCCAAAGATGGGCTGACATTGTTAATGGAAGCAAGGGAAAACTCGTGAACAAGCACCCATAAGGAACACTAGTGGAAAAAAGTCTATTTGCTGCAAGACATAGGCTGCGGTTTCTAATATACGCAGCTTTTAATGTGGAAAAAATAAGGCCAAAAAAAAAAAGAATACAAAGGCTGTGGTTTTTTGAATTGGCATAGGCTGCGGTTCTTCTTTACCCGCAGCAAATAAGGCAATCTATGTTTTTAATACCTACTCTCTCTTATATATACCACCCCGTTCTATAATTGCACAAACCCTAAAATTTACGTCGCTTGTATACATCTAGCACCAGTACAAGTTTACCCAATTCAGTCCAAGATTAAGTATTAAATGATAAATGGGTTAGTAAATCCATTACACTTAGCACCAGTACATAAGGTGAAGTTATTTTTTTTCATTTTCAAATTTAAGATTAAGTATTGAATGATAAAGTCCAAGATTTACACAGTAATTCATTTTCAAATTAAAAGCTTCGGTTTTTTTGAACCAAAATATTTTTTTAAGTGAGATCTTCAAATTTAAGCAAGATCTTAGTAAATAGACTACAACAAATTTAGTATTTGGTTTTTATCCATTTGTAGATCCCAACCCATTTGTAGATCTATGAAAGCTTGTACAGAAAGCTTGTATTGTCCATTTGTAATTTTAATACGACTGATGTATTTTAATTATAGCTGTATTTTAATTTAATTCGACTAAAGCTCTGTTCATCCATTAGCTGTATTTTAATTTCTTTTAGATCTTGATGTTCTTCATTTTTTAAATCTTGATTGCAATTTCGTTTTTTGATTGTAATTTTTTTAGATTTCTTTTAGTTTGTTCTTCGTTTTATTTCGTTAAAATGGATTTCGTTCTAGATTTCTTTGATTGTAATTTTTGATTGTAATTTTTTTAGATTTCTTTGAGTTTGTTCTTCATTTGATTTTAATTCATTCATTTTTTAGATTTCTTGATTGTAATTTTTTTAGATTTCTTTTAGATCTTGATGTTCTTGCATTAAACCAAATTAAAAAAAAAGCCATCAAAGGCTCGATCATAGCCAGAACCGCAGCCTTTGATGGCCTTTTTTTGTTCTTAAAATGGACTATAGGCTGCGATTTTTAGGACTGCAGCCAATACAAAAATCTCATTTGCTGCTACAACAAGGGCTGCGAGCTAAAGACATAGCCTATACTGGTCAAAAAACCGCAGCCAATGTCGTGTTTTCGACTAGTGGAAGGAACAAAACAGTAGCTACGATTAACTCTCCATCAAACGCCATTACGTCTGAACAAGGTACTACCTCTGTGAAACCCAAATCAATTAAAATTGAATTGTCTGATGTGGAGGATGAAATCAAATATTAAGACACTGTTGTGGTCTATTTCGTGGTAGGATCGAACCCCTTTTTACATGTAATTAACGTGTTTGTGAGGTGTATATGGAAGTACTTAGATATTGATACTGTGGGAACAGTAGACAGTGGAGTCTTCATTGTACGTATTGAAACCACAGAATCAAGGAATAAAGCCTATGAATCAAATGGATTATTGTTTGATAACAAACCATTAATCATAAAACTATAGAAGCCCGAGATGTCATTAGATAAAAACAGTCTCTCAACCATGCCTGTATGGATTCGACTACCCAAACTCAAGATGGACACTAGTGGAAAAAACGACATTAGCTGCGGTTTTTTGACCAGTATAGGCTGCGGTTTTTGCCCGCAGGCCTTGTCGTAGCAGCAAATGAGTTTTTTTTTATTGGCTGCGGTCCTAAAAACCGCAGCCAATAGTCCGATTTTAGAAAATGAAATTTGCTTATTTGCTGCGGTCATAAAAGAACCGCAGCCTTTTACACAATTTTTTTTTTTTTTTTTCTTTTCGTGAACTTCCTCAAATGAAGATCAAATGAATATCAAAAATTAAATTAAACATAAACATTACATCTGGATCTGTTCATGAAATGAAGAAAAAATTATAAAAAAATTAAATGAAGAAAATATACAGTAAGAATCGAAGAAACAATTAAAAAAAATTATAAAAAAATTACATCTGTTCATGAAATTACATCTGGATCTGTTCATGAAGAAAAAAATTACATCTGTTCATGAAGAAAAAAAAACAATTAAAAAAAATTACAAAAAATTACATTTGGATCTTCAAGATCTTCAACATCTGGATCTGGATTGAATCTTCAAGATTGAATCTTCAACATCTTCAAGTCTTCAAAAATCGAAAAACATCAAAAAAAAAAACGAAATTTCTGGGTAAAATTTCTTCAAGATTGAATCTTCAAAAATCGAAAAACATCAAAAAAAAAAAAAAAGAAATTTCTGGGTAAAATTTCTTCAAGATTGAATCTTCAAAAATCGAAAAACATCAAAAAAAAAACGAAATTTCTGGGTAAAATTTCAAGATTGAATCTTCAAAAATCGAAAAACATCAAAAAAAAAAAAACGAAATTTCTGGGTAAAATTTCTTCAAGATTGAATCTTCAAAAATCGAAAAACATCAAAAAATTTCTGGGAAAGATTGAATCTTCAAAAATCGAAAAACTTCTTCAAGATCTGTATGATGAATTTCTGGGAAAATTTCTTCAAGAAAAACATCAAAAAATTCCATTCATCGAAAAACATCAAAAATTTCCATTCATCTGCAATATGAATCTGTTGCTTCATATTGTTAAGAAATTTCCATTCAATTCATGTTATTAGACTAAGGGTTTTTGATAAGATAAGAAATTTCTTAGAGTTAGAGAGGGAGAGAGGAGGCGCCATTTGACATTAGAAGTTAGGGTTTATTTTTAGGTCATTTGCTTTTATATGGGCTGGCGCTGTGAGTTAAAGATCCAATAGGCCATTTGCTGCGGCCCACTACCAAAACCGCAGCATATATCAATCTTTCAATTTTTTTTTGGGTCATTTGCTGCGGTCTAATAAAAAACCGCAGCAAATAATCTTCAACTAATTTTTTTTAGGTTATTTGCTGCGGTCTGATCAAAAACCGCAGCAAATAATCTTCAACTAATTTTTTTTTTTGTTATTTGCTGCGTATTTCGAAAACCGCAGCATTTGATGCGCAGCAAATGAGGTTTTTTCCACTAGTGGGAGTATCGGCGCGAAAAGCGTCTGAGAAAGATTGTAGGGCTAGTGGGTTGAGACAACCCCTATATTAGCGGCTTCATTAATAGTAATTAATTAAGTTAATTTGGGTTATTAAATTTTAAGTATGTTATTTATTGGGACTCGAAATAATATTTTATTATTTGAGGAGATCCGTCGTATTAAACTTGGGACAAAATAAGTTATACGATGAAAATCGGGTAAAGAAAAATGATTAAAACATAGAGTGTCATGACACCTAAGCCATGATGTGTCATGTGTAGGTGATGTAGTGTCATTTGCTTATGACTCATCACCCATTTATTCAGGTTTAAAAGGATGGAAGAATCATTATATTTACTCATCATTTCATATCTTTATTTTTTTGGAAGAAACAAAATTAGAATAAGCATGCTCCAGAACAAGGTATATGCCGTGTGTTCATGACCATTTTTGAGCTAGTTTTAGACATTTATGGGTTCTGGAGTCTTCATGAGAATTGTAGAGCTTCGAGTCGCGGTCGCATAGACACTTGAATTGCCTCTATACGAGTTAGTAGGAGAGAGTTATGTTCAAAATAGTGAAACAATACCAGGCTGTTCCGAAAATCAACAATAAGCTTCTGTTTTTCCATTTTCGTGGCTTTTCTGATTGTTTCTGGGTTTTGGTGTCTTCATAAGAATTGTAGAACTCTGAGTTGCGATCGCATAGATATTTAAATCGTCTCTATACGAGTTTGTATGAGGAAGTTATGACAAAACTACTACCAGGTGTCCAGATATAGTACTAATACGGGATTCTTAATATGGGATTAGATGTTATGAAACAAATCGGGTATTCTATTAATTTAGTGTTTAAGGTTATTTATTGGGTATTTGAGATTTATGATTGGTGTAAATTTGGTTAAACACCATTGATGGTAACTAAAGCTTTTACATGGCGATGGTTGATGACGAATTGATTGGTATTTTAATGATTGATTACTATTCATGGCGTAGGAAGGTAATCTTACAAACACTAATATCTTTTAAAGTTAATTTATGTATTTCAAAGTTCAAGTTATGTTTTATAAGGTGTGATATTACTACTATTTATATTTGAGCGAAATCGTGTAATTTTTGGTGTTCGAAACTTTGGAATTTGACTTGGTTTGACCTTGCTTTTAATCCTTAATTAAAATTATGTTTTGTATGTTCATAGCTTTATTAATATGAGCTTTAAAATATGGTACTATGAAAATGAGTTATGATTATTGATTTTAAAGAAAATCAAGTGATTTATTAATTCGTTTTATATTGAAATGTTCGACATTGAAACATGCTCGTTTTTGGGAATTGGCAACGGATATTTATATCCGGATTATTATGAAATCCTATAGCTTGATAATAGGTAATGGTTATTCGGATCGGTCTCGAGCCCCCGGTCCTGTTTCGTTCTTGCAAGAACCGTATTTCGGTGATGTCGATCACCCGTATTCTCAGGATTTAGATCAAGCCTACTTCCGGACGGTCCATATATTCCCACGTTTTAAAGTGTTGTTATATTATTGTTTTCATATGAGTTTTGAATAAATACGTTTGGTATATAAAGTTTTGTTTGTTTCGCAAATGAATTTATATGTTCCATTTGCCGTATTTTGACTTTCGCTATTTACTTGTAAAGTAGTAGGCGTATTTTGATTTCGCTATTAACTTGTAAAGTTATAGCCGTGTTTTGATTCGCTTTGAACTAAAGGTTCTTAGCCGTATTTAAGTTGAAACCAAACGGTCTTTTAAAAGAGATTTTGTTTGATAAATTAATGTTTTATAAGGAGTTACTAAATGAGCAAAAGATTAAATTGAAGTTGTTTGTTAATAACTTGCATATAAATGTAATAGTTTGTTGGATTACTCAACAATTCAATTGTTGATAGTCTTTGATGGGGCCTATCCCTTACGAGGGGTAGATCCATTTTTAGGTTAACTCTGCTGTGGAGTTGATGCCTTCTTGTGTTATGTATTAAGTGCGCGGCGAAGACTTCTTTTTGAAAATAATCATGTAAATCAGATATTTGTAAATTAAATTGTAATATTTTATAACATTTTGTAAATAGTATCTATCTATTTAATGTAAAAAGTTTTAAATACTCTGGAATTAGCTTGTTGTGGCTATCGAGCCACAGGTTGGATTCAGCCCAGACTTTTATAAGTCTTCCGCTATGCTTTGTAGACAGTATTATAATATTGTTTATGCCAGTTTGGGTTGTTTCATGGGTAATGTCATTAAGCTAGATAAAGCCACAAGCCAAAAGGCGAGATTGAGATTTGTCCGGGTGTTAGTGGAATTAAACACCAATGAGGAGTACCCAGAGGAGATTCACTATACCAATGTGCAAGATGAATTGATCACCCAAAAAGTGATATATGAATGGAAACCTACTCCATGCAACAAATGTAAGAAGATGGGTCACACTGAGCAGGACTGTAAAGCAGGGGAAAAGAGTACCAAGCACGATCCGAGGAAAGACAAAGAGGGATTCTATAAGGTGGTGAGAAAACAATATTATGTGGTGAAACACATACCTCCAACAAAGGAGTCGAAAGCCCTACCAACCCCAAACAGGCCTAAAACACCCCAATTTTAATTTCTTACCAAAATTTTAATTAACGTTATTATTTTAATAAATAAAAAAATTTCAAGGAACAAATCTAAAATCATATATCCTAACTTTTAGCCACTATAAAATACTTATAAAATATTCTTTACAATTAAAGTTTTAAGTAACAATTTTTATCTACTAAGATTTCATCCTAAAAACATCACTAAACATCATTTTTAAATATTTTCTTAATGCAAAAGTTCATAAAGCATACATGAACTTAAAATAATATTTCACATGATAAACTCATATGCATCTACCTTATCATATTAACAAAATTTTCCATATTTACTTTTGTAGAGTGACTTAAAAGTATTATTAATTTTTACGAAAATATCACTAAACTTGATATAACGTTAATATAACCATGTAAAGCTTAAATATCTAAAACAAAAATCATGTTAATCATGCTTTTCAAATCATCAAGTAATATATATAGACAATAATAAATAATGTAGTGACATGTTTTAGAGAGAGAGGCACTCTTAGGGTTTAGGTTTTCCTTCCCCTTTGGAGGGCCTCAAGGATGCTCAGGTCGGCAGTTCACGGTGGCCTTTTTCTTTTTTGGTGTTTTTATTGCTAGCGTTTTCTTTTTCCAGCGGTAAGGTCTCTTAAGTTGTTTTGGTTTTTGCCTTTTGGTGTTAGGTTTTTTTTTGTGGGTTATGGGTCTCAAGCCTTCTCGTGGAGTGAGTGTGAATAGTCCGGCAGGATGGAGTGATTATCTGGCGGTTTCTTGTCCAGATCTGGAGTATTTCTTTACCCTCTATTTTATGTGGGATCTTTTGGTGTTTTTGGTGTTGCTGGAATATGGACTATTGGTGGGTGTTTGATTGTTTTTCGGTGGGCAGGTTTTTCGTGGTGGCTAGGTTATATGGTCTTGATTGGCCTGGGTGTCGACGACCAGCCCTGTGGTATTCTCTTGGTGTTCTTCGTGGCTTTTGCGAATAAATAGTTTTTAGGAATTTCGTTTCTCAGATCTAGAATCTCGATGTTTGTGTGGGCCTCAATGGTTCCTGCTAGGTGAACGAGTCTTAGGTGTAGGCTGCTGTGATGGTGACTTCTCTGGAGTCCTTGGTGGTTCTATGGTGTTTTTATTGGTGGTTCAATGGCGTGAAGACTTTTCTGGGTTTGTGTCTTCGAGAAGGATTGGGGTTCTCTCATTACGACGGCTAGGATTAGGTTTTTTTGGGTTCGTGCCTTCTCTTTGGGGTTCCTTTCATCTTATCTGGGCTTGTGTCTTCTCTTTGAGACTTCATTTTCGAATTGGGGTTCTCTCGTTGGTGTTATGCGGGTGGCTCTGGGCGGTTCTAAGATCTGATCTCTTTGGTGATTTCTCAGGCGGAGGTTTAGGGTAGGTTTTTTAATGGATTTTTTTGGTGTGTTTGACGGTGGTTTGTTGTATCTTGTTTCGTCTGGTGTTTGGGTTTCCCGCTGTGTATTGGGTCATAGGTGCTTGGCTATGGGTATAACTCCCATTCTTGGTTCTGATGGATGTTTTCTTGGTGTGCTGATGTGTGGTGGCTTCATGTTCAGGGGCTGGCGGGTGTTGGTGGTGGCGGGGCTAAGAAGGAGGATTGACGTTCTGTCTTGAGGGTGGCGCATGTTTTGCTGGTGGCACATGCTTTTCATGGTGTTGGTGTATGGTGGTTTTGTTTTGCTTCAGTTGGAGTGAGGGTTTTTGCTGTCCCCAAAAGTCTTGATTTCCGGTCTGCCTGTTTTGATTGCTTCGATGGTCGTGGTGTCCCTCTTGGTGTTTTACCGGTGTGCCAGTGCAAATACTGGATCGTGGTGTGAAGAGATATTGGTGGGGCTCCATAATCCCTCCGATTGGTGTGCTGTGGGTGAAAATGTGGTTCTATTTATGGTGGTGCTTGTATTATCTTTAATTGTTTCTTTGGTGTATTAGGTGTAGAATCTGGAAAACTTTTTGGTGTTGCATAGTCCACTTCTATGCTGTTTAGAGTGGTCTGTCTCTTGGCCCCCTCTACCGATGGCTTTTTTCCCGCTAGGGGTTTTTTTTTATGCCGGAGGTATTGGAGTTTGTACCATTTTTCTCCAAAGGTGCTACTAAACCAAACAAGAGAATAAGAATAGAAAAATAAGAACTCAAAGGAATGAGCTCCAAAAGAGAAGGTCTTCAAGTCTCCAAGCTTCAAAGAAGTAGTTCTTCAATTACCCAAAAGAAATGATATCTAATCTCAAAAATGATAATACTTGACTTTTCGTTGATGATTATTGGATTAAGAAGTGATAAGATCAAGCTCCATCTTAATTTGATTCTTCAACTAAAAAAAGGTATAAAGTGAGTAATATGTTAATGAAGTGAAGATATAAGAAAGAATGGTAGAAAGATTTGATGAAGGGGTGCAAGTGATCTCATGGATAAGGGGGGTATTTATAATGGGTGTGGACAACTTTGTAGTTCTTAGATCGTATGAAAAAGAGTGTTATGAATATGAAAGAAGACTAACTTGTGTAAGAATAGAAAAATAAGAACTCAAAGGAATGAGCTCCAAAAGAGAAGGTCTTCAAGTCTCCAAGCTTCAAAGAAGTAGTTCTTCAATTACCCAAAAGAAATGATATCTAATCTCAAAAATGATAATACTTGACTTTTCGTTGATGATTATTGAATTAAGAAGTGATAAGATCAAGCTCCATCTTAATTTGATTCTTCAACTAAAAAAAGGTATAAAGTTAGTAATATGTTAATGAAGTGAAGATATAAGAAAGAATGGTAGAAAGATTTGATGAAGGGGTGCAAGTGATCTCATGGATAAGGGGGGTATTTATAATGGGTGTGGACAACTTTGTAGTTCTTAGATCGTATGAAAAAGAGTGTTATGAATATGAAAGAAGACTAACTTGTGTAAGAGATTTAGAGTGTGTAAGTGAATTTGTAAGAGTTGGAGTATAGGAGAAAGTTTACTTGTATAAGAAAATGGTGATAGCTTGTGTAAGTGATGAAAATCATGGGTTTTATAGAAATAATTTTTGGTTCATCATATTTTTGTTCTAGTTTATCTAAGTGAATATATTTTAGAATAATGGGTAAGTTTGACTAAAGTTTGATTATGAAATATGATAGTTTACTTAGAAAGTTTTGGTTAAAACCATACATAGAGTTCATAAAAATATGTTAAATTTTTAGGTATAAAATAATTAAGTCAAATTTCTAAGGTTAAAATAATAAATAAAGTTTAGTTTAAAAAAAATGAAATTAAAACGTAACTTTTTAACAAAACTGTAAATATAATATTAAAATTTTACTTCAAAATAAAATATATTTTAGTACAATTAAAGAGATTTAAGAAAATATATATTTATAAGTTTAATATTTGGAAGAAATTATAAAAAAATTGATAAAAGGTTTAGGAATTATAGGTGATTTGAATTAGATAACCAAAGGATCAAGGATTCACATTTAAAATTCGAAATAATTAATCGAAAGATTTAGCTTTAGAATTTCGAGTTTGTTACAACTCTTTATTCCTTAAGATAGTTTCGTCCCGAAACTAGGACTTACCAAAAAAGTTAGGGTAACGCGCTCTCATGTCGACCTCTTTTTCCCATGTCGCTTCTTCAACTTCGTGGTTTGACCACAAAACCTTGACTAAAGGAATCCTCGATTTTCTCAACTCTTTTACTCGGGTATCTAAGATCTTGATTGGCCTTTCCTCATACACCAAAGACTCCTCAATCAAAAGCGGCTCGTGAGCTAGAACATGAGACAGATCATGAACATACTTCATCAACTGTTAAACATGGAACACATTATGAACTTTATGTTAGTCGATACTTTATCATACATATCTCGTATAGCCTCGACGTACACTGGAGAAATACCTTTGGCCTTAAGGCTACCCTATATGACGCATCGCGGTATGCTATCATATGCTTTCTCCAAGTTAATGAACACCATATGCAGATCCTTCCTCCACTCCCTATATTTTTCCATCAACCTCCTCATAACATAAATTGCTTCCATGGTTGACCTACCAGACATAAAGCCGAATTGGTTCTCTCTAATCACCATTTCTTGTCCAATTCTCCATTCTATCACCCTTTCCCACAATTTCATTGTGTGGCTTAGAAGTTTAATACCTCTATAGTTCCCACATATTTGCGCATCGCCTTTGTTTTTAAAAAGAGGTACTAAAGTACTGTTTTTCCATTCTTCTGGAATCTTATAGGTCCTCAAGATAACATTAAAGAGTTCAGTCAACCAGACAATGCCCTCTTCTCCTAGCCCCCTCCAAACCTCTATCGGGATGTTATCTGACCCCACTGCTTTTGTTCTGCCCATCTTTTTTAGAGCTTCTTTTACTTCTTCGGTTGTAATATAACTCGTTGGCTTGGATTCTCGATGTTTTTGTGCATCATAACCTTGACTATCGTCCTCCTTAGGCCCCCTAGATTCATAGAGTAGGTGAGAGAAGTACTAACGCCATCTGTTTTCAATGTCCTTTTGTCTCAAGAGAACTCGTCCTCCCTCATCTTTGATGTATTTCACTGTGGCTAAGTCTTCCCACTGTCTGGCGCTAGAACGTGCCAACTTTAAAATATCCTTCTCCCCCTCTTTGGCGTCCAGCTTCTAATAAAAGTCTTCATACACCCGATTTTTCGCATCTGTAACTACTTTCTTTGCAACCCGCTTAGCTTCTTTGTATAGCTCTCTCTCTTTTCTATTCTATCATCCTCCTCCGTGCATGCGATAAGTTCCCTAAATCTCTTGTTTTTGTCCTTTATCTTCTTTTCCACCTCATCGCTCCACCTCTACGCCTCTTTGAACACTTTTGGTTTTCTCGACAATACGCCCAAGGTCTCTTTCGCTACCTTTCTAATGTTTTCTGCCATCTTCATCCACATATCATTCGCATCCTCAGACTGTCTTGGAAAGCCCAACAAACTTATTTCATTTGATACGGTCGTGACCATATCCCCTTTGAGTCTCCCCCACAAAATCTTTCCCCTGAAAACTATCTTCTTCTCTACAATTTTCTTCCTCATCCTGAAGACCAACACTAGCAGCCTGTGTTGTGTAGGCATCTCTGTACCCAACACTACGTTACAATCTAAGCAAGAGGCTCGATCTCCTTTGTGCACTAGGAAATAGTCCACTTGGGTTTCATGACCTCCGCTCTTATAAGTAATTAAATGCTCATCTTTCTTCCTAAAGATCGAGTCTGCTATAACCAATTTTTTGGCTAACGCAAAATCTAGCAGATCATTCTCCCCGCTGTCATTCCTTGTCCCAAAACCAAACCCTCCATGCATTGAGTTATAGTCGCCCGCCTCTCTGCCTATATGCCTGTTGAAGTCTCTTCCTAGGAAAATTGTTTCATTGTCTGGGATAGATCTCATGAGTTCTCCTAGGTTATCTAAAAACTCTCTCTTCACCTCCTTGTCCAGACCAACCTGGGGTCCATAGGCACTGACAAATGATACCACCTATTCCCCTGCTACTATCCTTAATAACACAATTCGGTCGTTATACCTCCTTACTTCAGCCACTTGCTTTAAGATATCATTAGACACTAAAATGCCAACCCCGCTCCGTCGGCCGTGCAAACCAGCATACCATAACTTATATCCCTTTATAACTTTTGCTTTTTGCCCCTTCCAACTAGAACGGACCAGATCGAAAACCGTAATATATATGAAAGGACATAGGCTAGTGCTTTGCAGGCCCAACATCAAAATAAACTTAGCTGGCCCATTATGGATGTTATTACTGAATTGTGAAATGAAAAGTTAGAAATTAAACTCAACCAACTTCCATCTATGACGGCCCCCTTTGCTGGCGCATCAACTACTATTTCAAACGATCATTTACAGGAGAGAATCTAGTGTAAGATCTTATATTATCATTATACTACTCTCTCTTTAAGCATTTTTTTGGTTCATGTTACATTTCAAATTATTGTTAGTTTAAATAAAAAGCACAATTGGACCTAAAGTTTCCAACTTTATCCGTAAGAATCACCCATGACCAATGGTAAGGGTTCTCAATGCAAATAAACAAACACTTCAATGAATAGAAAAGAAATGCAATAAGAATAAAGCAATAAACTAAGACACAAGATTCACGTGATTCACCCCAATGTGGGTTACGTCCTCGGTGGTGGTTAGCTTGTATTATGTGAAGAATTAATGGAGTTCTCAAGAACTCTTATAACGGAGTATAATACTTGGAGAAGAAGAAAAGAGAAAGAAAATTTTTTGTGTTTTGCTAGGGTTAAAAATCTACATAGATTGAGTGTTGGGATTCATATTTATACATTTGTACGTATGAGAGTAAGTGTGAAAAGGGCTTAGCCCTAATCATTTTCCGCAGCCTTTGACGTGTGATAAAAAAGTGCACTATTGACCCTTTTGCTCCACTAGTCGAGCAGGACAGAGGTTGTCGAGTTTGTGATCCTTGGTTGAGCGTGAAGGTAGAAACCTTCTGATGTGGTCAAGCCACATTGTTCGGGCCGAGTAGTAGCTAGCCTTGGTCGAGTAAATGATTAAAACACTTTGATCTTCACCAAAAACAGCAACCAAGCCAAAATGACATCAAGATATATCCTTCAAAGTACTTCCTCACCATCTACACACCTTTAAATAGTCCAATACCCCATGATCAAGTAAGCAAGTGTTACAATCCGCTCATGGTGCCCTCAAAGTCACACACCAACTCCAAAAATCTCCACCTTGACTTGAGCTCACCAAGTCCACACACTTCCTCCTAAGACACTCCATCCACACACCACAAACAATCAAATAGACTAGCACACCACATAAATGCACCTTAAGGGATTCACATCAAGCAAGCTTCAAAACTAATTAAGTCCACACATAAAGTGAACTTGTTGGTGGGCAATGGCCATGTCTTCATGCTGGCCTGATTATCATTTGTGCTTATTAGTGCTAAGCGCATTCTCTTATGCCCAACTTCATCTCGAATGAAATTATATTTAATGTCGATGTGCTTCTTTCTTTGATGGAAAGTGTTTTGATTATTTGCCAAGTGAATGGCACTATAACTATCACAATGAACACGCCGTAGTCACACTCCTCTATATACCTTCTTTGAGGTATAATTCTCCTCTTTTCTCTTTGAATTGCCAAAGTGGTTTCTTCGAGTATCATCATCGGTTTCATCAACATTGGAAGGCTCCACCTTCTCTTGCGTGTCATCGGATGTAACTATAGCGTTAGTAAGGGTGTTTTCCACAATAGGATTAACCAATGCATTTTAATTAAAAGCTACATCCTTAGAAGTAATGATCTTTCTAGACTTCTCAGACTAACCCTTTACACCCAAACCATAGCCCATGAAAATACGTTTCCTAGCCCTAGGTTCATGCTTTCCCTCACTAACATTAATATAGGCCGGAGTCCGGACAACAAAATACACTAAGATTAGAATAATCAACTGGTGAATCATATCTCCTGAGGGGACATAAAGTTCAATGCGGTGTATGGAGAATGATTCACCAAGTAGCATGCCATAGAAATGGATTCGGCCCAAAACCTCTTACTCAACTTAGCTTGTACGAACATACTCCTAGCCCTTTCTAACAATGTCTTGTTCATCCTTTTGGCTACATCATTTTGTTGGGGCCTTCCAACGCATGCTCTATACCTCACTATTCCCTCCGTGGTGCAATACTAATGAAACTTTGTATCTACAAATTCCAAACCACTGTCAATTCTCTATGTCTTGATGCTTTTCCCGGTTTTTTTTTGTCAACCATGGTGTTCCAATCAATGAAGACATTAAATACATCATCTTTGTCTTTGATGAAGTAACACCGAACCTTCCTAGAATAGTCATCAATAAGAGTAAGCAAGTAGTTGCACCAACCAAGTAAAGTCTTCTTAAAGCGCCCCTATATATCGGAATGTATATAATCAAGGATCCCCTTAGTGTTGTGGATTTTCGGCTTGAAATAATCTCTTATGCTTCCCATCCACACAATGTTCACAAAAGCAAAGATTTTTCCAAGCTTCTTTCCTCCAAACAAGTCTCGCTTTCTCAACTCATGCATACCTCTCTCACCCATATGATCCAACCTTAAGTTGCATAGTTTGGTCTCTTCATCGAACATGATAATCGTGGAGACATCCACGGAGCCGGAGATAGTAAAACACTCTAGAGCATACAAACTCCTGTTCATCTTCCCCTTCATCACAACTAGTGACCCTCTTGTGACCTTCATCACTCCACATTGACAAGAAATCCTGCAACCATTCTTGTCTAGAGTACCCAACAAAATCAAATTCTTCTTCAACCCCCGGACATGCGTAACATCGGACAACTTTCTCTCTATACTATCATACATTTTCATTAACAAACACCGACAACCTTGCAAGTAGCATTGTTGCCCATAGTAAAATTCCCTCCATTTACTTGTCATAAGTAGTGAACAAGTCTTTGTTAAGTGTCATATGGAAAGAACACACAGAATCTAGAATCCACTCAATCTTACCCTTATACTCATGTGGGGCCACTAATACGCCACCATCATTGCTATCATTCGCATAACTAGCCTTAGCACTACTAGATACCTCCTTAGACCTCTCCTCATCTCTGGAATGCTTTTTTTCCACTTCCAACAATCTTTCTTGATGTGTCTCTTGAGGTTGCAATAGTTGCAAGTCTTGTTCTTGTTAGAACTCCTAGACTTTGACCTATCTTTACTCTAGCTACCACTACCATAAGTAAAACCCTTATCATTAGCTCTACCCCTCACATACAAACCATCATTGAAGTACTAGATGACTTACTTGACAATTGTGTATCTGTCAAGTCCCTTTGGGTTAAGGCATTTTTAATATCATAGCTACTCAAATTGTCTCTACCATAGAGCAAGGTCGCCCTAAAGTTCTTGTAAGAGGGTAGTAATGAACACAAAAAATAAATAGCTAAATCCTTACCATCTATATTTTCCAAATCTATAACAATGGAAAAAAATTCATCAAGGTGAGGTTTAAGGGGTTTACCTTCCTCCAATCGAAGATCGTAGAGTATATTCTTCAAGAATAGTCGGTTGGTCACGCTCTTTGCCATGTAAAGAGACTCCAACTTCTCCCATATCCCTTAGAGGTAGTCTCCTTCACAACTTTGCTAAAAACCTCATTTGAGAGATATAGTTGGATAGTCGATAAAGCCTTAGCATCCATATCTTCCCATTTGCTTGACTCACTCCAATGGGTTTTATATCTTCACTCTCAAGAGCGTTGTGCACCCCATTTTGTATTAAGAAGGCCTTTGGTTTTACTTGTCACAAGCCAAAATTTACACTCCTATTGAACTTCTCAAAATCTAGCTTCATTAAAGGCATGTTTCCACAAGTTTTTGCACTCTTGAACACTCCCAAACACTAACAAAAGCCTTACGCATTCATATAATTTGAAATAAAAATCACAATAGGACCTAAAGTTTCTAACTTTATCCCTATGAATCACCCAAGACCAAATGTAAGGGTGTTCAATGCTAATAAACAAATACTTCAATAAATAGCAATGAAAAGCAATAAGAATAAAGCAATAAACAAAGACACAAGATTTACGAGTTTCACCCCAATATGGGCAATGTCCTCAGTGGTGGTTAGCTTGCTTGCATTATGTGAAGAATCAATGGAGTTCTCAAGAACTCTTACAATGGAGTCTAATACTTGGAGAAGAAGAAAAGAGAAAGAGAAGGGTTTGTGTTTGGCAAGGGTTAAAAATCTACATAATAATGTGTGTTGGGACTTATACTTTTACATATGTACATATGGGAGTAAGTGTGGAAAGCGCTTACCCTTATCATTGTCCACAGCCTTTATCGCGTAATAAAATAGTGAATTGCTGACCCCTTCACTTCACTGGTCGAGCATTTTAGAGGTGGTCCAGCGGTATATGATCCGTGGTCGAGCGTGAAGGCAAAAACCTTCTGATGTGTTCGATCCACATTGCTCGAGTCGCACAGTAGCTAGCCTTGGTCGAGCAAATGATCAGAACACTATGATCTTCACCAAAAGCAACAGCCCAGCCAAAATGACTTAAACGTACATCCTTCAAAGTACTTCCTCAGCATCTACACACCTTTAAATAGTCCTACACACCATGATCAAGCAGGCAAGCATTACACTCCACTCATGGTGCACTCAATGTGTCACACCAACTCCAACATTATTTTTTTGAATGGTTTGTTTCTGTTTTGTTAAATTTTTTATTGATTTTTAAGTAAGTAGTTTTTTTTTCGATTTTTTCTTGATTTTTCGTTGATTTTCATCAATAGGTTGTTGTCGATTTTTCGATTATTCAGGCTATAGATTTATCATGATTTGCTACTCTTTCTTTTAGTTCTTTACTTTTTTATTTTTATTAATCAATAATTTCATCAATAGCTTCGTACTGTTCATGATTTTTTTTTCATTTTTAGTCCATGTAGTTCTTTTTTTCATCAATAAATTTTGATGAATACCTATAGAGAAATACCTTTTTTTTTTGGGAAATTCCACATGGTAGCATCGAGTTTTGATGAAATGCTAGTGGTAGCACTTTTTTAAGAAAATTCCACATGGTAGGATCCAGTTTATGCATAAACTAATGGCCATAGCATTTTCCGTTAAGTTCTTGTAAAATTCCGTTAAGTTCATCATTTTTTAAGTTTTTTTCCACATGGTAGCATCCAACTTTTGTTTAACTCCCCATTTTTATATTTAATTCACCAATTTAACGTTTAATTCACCATTTAATTTAGGAAAAATTGCCCTGAATAATACGACCTTTCACTGATTTTCCAAGAATAATACGAACTTTCAATTAACCACCAATAATACGAACTTTGACATGCATTTTCCGCTGGCATACATGACCTATTTATAACCGGTAGTACAAGTCTTTTTTTGACCGTTGCTCAGCAAGTTTCAACCGGTAGTACGAACTTTCAATTAACCACCAATAATACGAGATGAAACCCTTTGAGCAACGGTCAAAAAAAGACTTGTACCACCGGTTATAAATAGGTCATGTATGCCAACGGAAAATACATGTCAAAGTTCGTATTATTGGTGGTTAATTGAAAGTTCGTATTATTCTTGGAAAATCGGTGAAAGGTCGTATTATTCTGGGTAATTTTTCCTTTAATTTATTATTGACTATAAATATTGTAATATTTTTTTTCATTCAAAAATGACATAATTTATTTAACGACATTAATATAAATTGTTTAAAAATGATACGATCTATTTTCATTTTTTCGACATTAATATCGCTCCTTCAAAAACGACACAATCTATAATCATTATAAAGTTCAAAAGTAAGGGCCTGTTCTCTTCGTCTGATCTGATTGAATAAGGTCTGAATTTACTAAGGTCTTATCTGATCTGATCTGATCTGGTCTGATCTGGTCTGATTCATTCTGATCTGATCTAAATCTTTCTGATCTGGTCTGATCTGATCTGATCTGATCTGATCTGATCTGATCTGGTCTGGTCTGATCTGGTCTGATCTGGTCTGATCTGGTCTGATCTGATCTGATCTGATCTGATCTGATTTGATTTAATAAAGTTATTATTATTATTATTATTATTATTATTATTATTATTATTATTATTATTATTATTATTATTATTATTATTATTATTATTATTATTATTATTTTCATTAATTTTATTTTTATATTATTTTCATTATTGTTATTATTATTACTTTTATATTATTATTATTATTATTATTATTATTATTATTATTATTATTATTATTATTATTATTATTATTATTATTATTATTATTTATTTATAGTATTTATTATTATTATTATTATTATTTATATTATTATTGTTATTATGATTATTATTATTATTATTATTATTATTATTATTATTATTATTATTATTACTATTAGTATCTAATTGAGAATTTAATTAATAAATACTAATATTATTTAATTAATTAATTAAAAAATAAATTAATAATAATATCATTAACATTATTAAAATTATTAAATAGTCATTTATATTATTATTATCTAATTAATTAATTAATTAAAAAATATTTTTAATTAAAAAAATTAATATAATAATACTATTACATTATTTATATTATAATAATAATAATAATAATAATAATAATAATAATAATAATATTCATAATAATAAAAATAATAATAATAGTAATAATAATAATAATAATAATTATAATAATATTATTATAATAATAATAATATTATAATAATAATATTAATAATAATAATAATAATAATAATAATAATAATAATTGTAATAATAATAATATTATTATTATTATTATTATTAATACTAATAATAATAATAATATTAATAATAACAATAATAATAATAATAATAATAATAATAATAATAATAATAATAATAATAATAATAATAATAATAATGGAATGGTTTGATATGATCTGATCTGGTCTGATCTGATCTGATCTGATCTAGTCTGATCTGGTCTGATCTGGTCTGATCTGGTCTGGTCTGATCTGGTCTGGTCTGATCTGAAACTTTCTGATCTGATCTGAATAGATCTGATCTGATCTGATCTGGTCTGATCTTATCTGATTCCAATAAGAATAAGTAATAAGTCAAAAAAATAAGTTGAAGAGAACACCTTCTAAGTAGTCAATCTAAGATGTAAATCTTCCCGATCAAAAGGTGCTTCCAAGCACTAATACATTTTTACCTAAGTAGCATTGTAAAGTTACAAAAAGTGCGTTTCAAGCAATAGTACAAAATCAACTATTATCATATTTAAAGTTGCGTTTGTAGCACTTAGACATATTTACATAACTATATTACGGATGCTTTTGAAGATGACGGTGTAGAAGTCGTCCGTTTACCCTTCTTTTGCTTAGTTGTCAACCCACCCTTACAAGCATGGTTATTAAAATCGCGATTCTAATCTACGATTTTATGATTTTACAATCTAAAAACAAGCGAGCGATTTGAATCGCAGGTAGAATCTTAATGTGTAGAATCTTACGATTCTTGTTGGAATGAAATTTTGAGAGGTAGAATCATAACATGATTCTACGTTTCTACGATTTAACGATCCGATTCTACTAATATAGTATGAATTATTTTTAATTTTTCTTATGTACCATATTATACTAATCTTTTTCACATGTACACATAAACTACAAATTTTCCATCATGAAAATTTTAAAAAAATAAATTTCTTAATTGGTATGAAGATTTAAATTAATTATTGACAAATTTGAACTTTTGATTGGATAAAAACGATAAGAAACTATATATTCTTAATATTTTTAAGTTTACTTGCAGAATCGTACGATTCTACGATTCGATTCTACCGATTCGATTTTACCTCTCTAAACGACTCTAAGTAGAATCACGATTTTAACAACCTTGCTTACAAGTCTTTACATTGTGTCCAAACTCCTTGCATCTACTACACTTCACAGTCTTAGACCTTTTCCCCTTTCTATCCTCGTCTGCATCCCTCTCTCTATTCTTTGCAGGTCTTCTAATGGCTCTCTTCATCACCGGTGGCTTAATTAGTGGGAATTGCATTTCTGGCCAATGCTCAGGGTCTGGAATAGATCTAATAGTGCTTGCATATGCTTGCTTGTACATTTTACAACTATGCCATTCACTACAAAACCTTATGGGATCTTGGCTTGAATGTAAAATGGCCCTCACAGCATGTTGATGTGCTCGTTTTAGAGCACATTTATCTCCTCATTTAAGTATCGAATCTCGCGTTTTATATTGGTTTTTACACATCTTACGCATGATTTCACCTCGATCTTGTCTCCATGTGCTTTTAAGTGTTTTTAGGTATTTTCGAGGAGCTTTCAAGGTGTTTCCGTTGCGTACGAGACTTTGACACTTCAATCGAAGATGAGACACGCATTTCGAGGCATTCGCGAGCATTTCAAGTCATATCCAAAGTCCTCGCATGGCCCAAAAGACGTTCGATGCTTGTTCGAAGACGAAAAGAAACAAGATTGGGCCAAAGACACTGCATTCGACCGAAGCCCTACATCCATTCGGGCGAATAGATAGCAGGCCACAAAGTTTCAATGCTAGGCGTGCTGATTTGGGCGAATCCAAGAGCCCATTCGGGCGAATTGCTGGGATTGGGGCGAATGGCACTGGGGATTCGGGCGAATAGGTCAGAAAAATGCTCGTTTGATTCTCGAAGTCTCTGGAAACCCCGAATGCACTTCCATTCGAGCGAATGAGATGGCATTCGGGCGAATGTGCTTATAATTCGGTCGGATGGCCTAATTTTTACCGCATAACTTTTTCTTCGCAAGCCCTATCCACGTAGGACTTTTAGGGTTATTTCCCCTACCCTTTTGTAGCCTATATAAAGGCTCATTTCTGAATGTATCCCTCATGACTTGATTGGGAGTAACCCTCCCTCTCTTGTTCATCAACTTTTATTGCTTTTCCTATTTATTTCTTGCCCTAGCTTAGATTAGTTCTTCATTTATGCCTTGTTCTTCATTATAGTTTCCTTGTTTATGTAAGTTTACTTTCCTTTGTTTCTTTAATGTCATTTATTGCTTTCATTTATTGATTTATCTTATTGCTTTCCTTATGCTTTGATTTATTGCTTTCTTAGTGTAGAATTTATCGCTTTCATGTCCTTCATTTCTTTAATGCTTTCTAGAATACGTTTATTGCTTTCCTCTCTTCTTATTTCTTCTTTCATTATGCTAGAGTAGGTTTTAGAGTTTTGGGTTAGAGAAATCCTAAGGTTTTGGTCTTGTGTTTAATGATTAGGAAGATGGTTGAGATTGATGTTGGTTTGATTGATTGATATTCGAGTCGAATCTTGTCCTGCCACTCCTTAGCGAGACATAGGGCTATTATGGGTCGTTCGCATTGACTGTAGGTCATCAACTTCCCCTCAAAGTCTAGAGTGTCTCGATTGACCTTCGTTCGATTTCCCTCGACCTAGCCTATCTCTATTTCCAATAGACCTACCTAGGGTGGACATAACCTAAGCCCGCTTTCTTTCCTTGCTTTATATTTGTCATTAGTTTAGTTCACCCATCCTCCTACCTACTAACCATCAACCTTTCCCACACCAAACCTTTAGTCTAGCATCCCTTGTCTGTGTGGTTCGACCCCCGACTTATCGTTACACTCATTGTAGTATTAGAAAGTGTGATTATAAATGTGTTAGCATAGCCAAGGTCTCTAGTGTATAACGACGCGTTGGAAACCCGGTTATCACATGCTTGCAAGGAATCCCGGTGAGTTGCCATGCGTTGCACATACATGTTCTGTCATTTACGCTCACAGACAAGGTGGACTTACCATCTTTAATCTAATAAAATACATCTCCAGAATTGAACGCCTTACATGATTCTGAGTCTAAAATCAGGGATTTCACTCTCTTCACTATATTGGGACAAAAATCAGTGTCTATCCAATTTTCACTCTTCTCCTTTCTTATCTCCATTCTTACCATAGTTACCCTCCTTATACCTGTCACACAAATGCAACTTATTCAACTTCACAGATTTCAAGTTCCAAAGCAAGAAATTTAAGGTTGAAAACAAATAGTTTAAAGCATTGATTACCCTCAAGTATTGTTAAAACAGGCTTGCACCTATCAACCCCTATAGTTGCATTGAAGCTCTCAAAAAATTTTGTTTTGTTCTCATCACAACAAACATTAGGGTCAAACGCATACTTTGTCCATCTTGATTGATCTTCAATATCTGCAAGCCACTCCCTTGCAGTAGGGTTCGCCTCGTCAATAACTTCCATGGCTTTCTTGAACTTGAATAGAGAAGTGGCATTTGTTGCCCGCCAAAATAGTGCATACATCAAGGGGCCTGAATATTTCTTCTTCCAATTTTCAGATAAATGCTTGCAGCAGTATCTCCTCCCAGCAGTTGGTCACAGCTCATTCAAGGCTATCACAATTCCCTGCACAAGTAATTTATAAACAAAATAACATTTATAAACACGTGCTAAGATTATAAATGAATAACTAACCTTCTGTCTATCAGATATGATGGTCCAATCGTCACCTCTACCACTGTCCTTGAGTATGTTCTTCAAGTGCCACACAAAAAATTTCCATGTTTATTGGTCTTCACTAGAAATAATAGCCCAAGCAATAGGAAATAGTTGATTGTTACCATCTAGAGCAATAGATGAAAGAAGTGTGCCTCCATATTGACCCTTGAGATGTGCACCGTCAACCCCAATTAGACCTCTACAACCCTTGACTAATCCACTAATTGTAGCTCCAAAAAAAAATTAAATGCTAGTGAATCTGAAAGGTCTTTCAATGGACTCTACTGGTTCCCACGCACAAATAGCAACAGAGCCCTGATTAGTTTGCTTCACCATCCCTGCATAACCTGGTAAAAAGCCATAACTTTCATCATGCCCTCCGTTAATCTCTTTCAATGCCAAAGTCTTCATTTTATACAATGTGCTAGTCTTCAAATTCAACCCAAACCTAGACTCCAATAGATCATTTAAAGTCCTCCCAGAGATGTCATTGTTTGCCCTAATGTCATCCATAGCTTAGTAGCTGCCCATTTTATCGTGACAAGACTATTATGTGTTTGTAAGGCTCTACAGTTATGTTCAGGATTCTCAATCTTTTTAATCCCATGTAGTGCCATCCGGTAATCTACTCGCATAAAGTCTCCATCCACAACCTGCATCCAAAAAAGCTACAGTGTATACTTTGTTGTTTGCCTTCTCCACCAAGAATTCAAGCCCACATTGTATTGCATAATCTTTAGCAACTTCCCTTACGTGGTTCATATCAGTGAAAATCTGCCATGGTGCAAGGTTAATATTGCCCCAACCCCTATCCACATAAATCTCACCATTTTGAAAAAGCCTTTGTATGTAATTACTTTCATTATCAATTTCAACTACATGATTACCCCATAATGGATCCTCAAATGGTTCATAACTATCATCCACATACTCTAAGTTTCCATCATCACTTAACTCATCATCAATAGAATCATCATCATCATCACCATCACCGTCAGACTCTGATGGACTGTAATCATCATGTTCACTATTAGAAGGACAACCCTCACCACCATCAACCTCAATTTGTTGACACTCAATAACAACCCTTCTCTTCTTACGCTTTGTTTGTACACTAACAGAAGGTAGAGAAGGTTGTAAAGGTTGTGAAGACTGTGAACTTGCTCTCACCATAATGCTTTTCCTAATTGCAGTGGTCGGTGGAATTTTTTTAGTGGAAGCTTTTGAGGACTTAGAAGAAATAGTTAAAGGTAGTTGGCTAGGGGTTTCACCTGTTTGCAATAGTGAATCATTAATGGGAATGTTATCTAAAGTTTTTAAAGATGACTCCACTTCCATGTCATGCCACTTTTCCTGTGTAGCATTCATTATAGCAATGTCATTCAAAGGGAACATGTTCTCAAACTCTTGCAAATCCCTTCTCCTAATTGCCAATTTCGCTCTTGCAGAAATGGTTTTAAGTGGTACAGGGTTTTGTGACGCGTGCAAATCCCTAAGACTCTTAACCGTTTCATGAGACTACTTTCCTCTTCAAGTGCACCAACCCAAATAAAAATGATTTCATTGTCATTGAACCTTTCAAACATGGTCATTAGGTCTTGATCAAAATTTAGTTTAACATGATTCATCTTCCAAACATACGCAAATGAAGGATTTTTAGGTATAAGCTTGTTAGTTTTAATTTACTCATCTTCCCAATCCATTACCAAATCAAAATTACTTTATCCTTATCATCTACATTCAAGTCTACTTCAACACACAACCATTTAAACCGCAAGACTACATGTTTAAGCATTCTGCAATTTTAAAATATAAATTGCAAGAAAATAGGGAGGAAAAACAGAAAATAGAATAGCATAAGTACATAGTGATCATCAAACATCAATGGGACATAATTAACACAGCAAGAACAAGAGCCCTAAATATTCAAAGTCATCATCAAACCTGCAATCCCTGAATTTTCAAACAAAAGCCCTAAATATTAAAAAAAAAAGCCCTAAATTTTCGAATTAGCACAACAAGAACCCTCAATTTTCAAATCAGTACAGCAAAACCTAAATTTTCAATTAAGCACAACAAAAGCCCTAAATTTTCCAACAAAAGCCCTAAATTTTCGAACAAGCACCCTAAATTTTCGAACAAAAGCCCTAAATTTTCGAACAAGAACCCTAATATTCGAACAAAAGCCCTAAATTTTCGTAGAACCCTAAATTTTCGAAAAAGAACCCTTTAATTTCGAACAAGAACAACCCTAAATTTCGCTACTTTACAAAAGAAAAAGTAATTGCACCATACCTGATCAGTTTCTTTGAAGGAGATGCTTGCAAGAGAAGGAGAAGGGGCGAAAAATGGAAGGAGAACGAAGGAGAAGGGGCGAAAATGGAAGGAGATTGAAGGGTTGGTGTCTCAAAGCTACTAAGTTTTCATTGAAAATGGTCTTTGCCCATTCTGTTCGAATAAGGCGCCTTATTGCTGCTATGTATCAAATTAATAGTGCAATAACGTTTTTATTATTTTAAAGCTACGGAAAATATAAATTCTAAAGTTGGATGCTACCATGTGGAATTTTCTTAAAAAAGTGCTACCACTAGCATTCCATCAAAACACGATGCTACCATGTGGAATTTCCTTATTTTTTTTAAAAGTGTTTAAAAAATCATATACCAAACCAGACCAGACTGTTGTAGAATTGTCTGGTCTGGTGTGATCAGATGCTTTAATTGGTCTGGGCTGGTCAGAAAAATTTTCAGACCGGAAACTTTTGTTTGGTTTGATTTTTGTGTTCAACCAGACCAGACTAGACCGTGTTCATCCCTAACTGTGGCACCAGTGATGATTTGTTGTAGTAATTTAATTTCTATTCACAAACGGTTTAAATACGTTTAACATTTTAATTCATCACATATGAGTTGTCGTCTTTCTTCCTTCTCCAGACCCTAGTCATAGTTATCCTAAGAACAAGATACACTGAATATGATCATAATGATGATTACACGTGGTAAATGATGAATGTCAATAATGGTTTAGATATTAAATTAATTTAAGTTTAAATAGTTTATAATTTTTAAAGCGATTCAGTCATAGACCTGAATTGTTGTAAATCAAAAGTTTGTAGTTTAAATTCTTTTATAGTAGGTTAGAGACTCAATTTCTACGTTTTATAAAAAAGTAGAAATTCAAATATATTTGAATCAAGTCTAAAAATCAATTAAACTAAGCTTCAGATTTGAATAAAATTCATCTAGTTACATTAAGGTTATTTTATAAAAAAAAAGGTTATTTTATTATGTTTTGGTGTGCACTAATTATGTTTTGCATCCCCGACTAATAAGGAACCAAAATTTAAGTTAATTAAGGAATCGAGTATTACAAAAGACAAACACACATGAACTATCACAATCCTCAAGCTTGTAAATATTTTCGAGAAAAAAATAAACTCGAGTGTTTGTAGATTTTAGTATTCATTAGAGTTCTTTTGTTAATGAGTTCGTAATTCTTAGTATTCAAAGTTTGAAATATTATCTAAAGTTTTAGCCACGGGAAGCTAGGATTTCCAGTTATGGGGTCAAATTGTCAATAGACTAACAAGCTATTTAATATTCCCTCCAATTCAATTGTGTTGTCCCATTTTCTTATTGGGACAATTCACTTCAATTGTCCTTTTTTCTTTTTTGTCTATCTTTTTTTACCTAAATACCCCACTTTTCCAATTCCCAATACCCCACTATCACCTTTACAATTAATTTAATCAAATTAAAACCCCACTTTTACAATTCCCAATACCCAACTACCACCTTTACAATTAATTTAATCAATTAAAATACCCAACTACCACTCACTCTTAATATTTGTGCCAAACCTAAATGGGACAACACAAGTGAATTGGAGGGAGTATATAAAAACTAGTTAACTATGAAAATTTGAAACATATATACTGAAATTAGCTTAAATCGTAGCAAAATTTATATTTGCCAAATAGATTTATAACTTTCCTATAATAGCCCATCTTCCAAAATAAAAATTAAGATAACTAAAATAGAAAGACACATTAAAATGATGAATATGAATTATGAAAGATAATTGATAACAACGTCATAGTATAAAATAAACAGACGTCTTATATTAGACCATCTCACCATGAGACGAGTCCATACAAGTAAGCCTATTTCTCTAAGTTATTACTTTGAAATTGTAAGTGATCACTTTAAGGTTATAGGTAGGAGTGTTCACCGGTCCAAACCCGAACTGGAACCGGTTGGACCGAAAGACCGGAATCCCAAAAAATCTAAGACCGGAGATTGGACCGGTTCCATCCGGTCCGGTCCCGGTCTAACCCGGAATACTTCCGGTCCGGTCCGTGTTTGGACCGGTTAGACCGGAAATATTTTTTGAGACAAAAAATAATTTGAAAAATAGAATATTTTAAAATAATTTAGCAAATTAATTATTATAAAATTAACATATTTGAATTAAAAAATTATTTTGTGTTGAAAAACCAATATTTCAAGTTCTTTAAAATAAATATATACATAATAATTGTAAATATTACTCCTCTTCCAAATCACTTTTATGACATCCGGTCTCATCCGGTCCAACCCGGATTTTTTCCGGCCTAGACCGGAACGGACCGGAAACCCGGAATTGGAAAAAAGTAAGACCCGGAGAGTGGACCGGATGCACCCGGTCCGGGTCCGGTCTTAACCGGTTCCGGTCAGGACCGTCGGTCCGGTCTTATTTTGCACACCCCTAGTTATAGGTGTAATTAATTTTAAGACAAAAAAAAAGTCATTATTGTAAAAATAAATGTACATTGGGCCAAGACTATTAAAGTGGTCTCAACGTGAGACTGTCTTATATGACAATTTGCGTAAATTGAATTTATTAGTCTACTAAAAAATAATAGTTTAAATTTGAGTTTGAATAATTACCTTAAATTACAAATATATTAGTAAGGGGGGTCGAAGCCATAATTACAAAGCATCGTATTTTCGGCAAAGGGGGCCGGCCCAAAGTGTGGCTTCGCCCATGGTCTAAGCTTAGTTGGCCAAAGTTAAATTTTACTTTATAATTAGATGTTATATATAGTTGATCTATATGAATAATAATTATGAATGCTGATGTTTTTGGATAGACATTGTAGCTATATTCACCCAAAGTAGAGGTGTTTGAATATGAAAAGAACTAAGAATTGTGATCTAAGTTGAGTATCAAATTCCATATACTAAAATTGGTTGGACAGTTTGATTGATTCTTTTTGTAATTTGACAGTTGAAGAATTCTCATCCATGTTCATCAAAACGTCCTTTGAAAACAGATTGAGGGCAATATAATGAAAACATATGACATTGCCCCAAACAACAAGGGTCTAAAAACCTACACACACACTCAATATTTTTCTTAAAAAACATAAAGATTTTCATGATCACTAATACGTTAAATAATACCCAATCCATAAACTTCGCAACCCATTTGATACATAATCACAGCTCTTTTGGCAAAATTATTTGATAGGAAAATCATATTAGGTAGTGTTTGGGAATGAGGATTTTATTTGAAAATTTGGATTTCAATTTAGAAATTTGAAATCATGAATTTGGAAATAACAAGTCTAGAGCTCTTATTTTGAAATCCAAAACTCACTCTTATCTTCTTAAGTTATTAGAATTTGGATCAAATCTACATTCTCAAATTTTAGAGTAGCCAAACACATAATTTGCCCAAATCTATATTTGCAAATGAAATTCATGTTCCCAAACATACCATTAGTGTAATATTTGCCTTATTAGAACCTAGACTTTAAGATTTCCAATAATATATTACATGCCTAATTCCCATAACCTAGCGAGAACTGATGATCATTTAAAATTTGCTTGTGTAACATTTTACTATATATGTTCAATTTTTTGGGCATAACTTTTTTTAGGAAAATGGTATTTTACCATACCGTGGTCCGGTCGCGCGTTTTAAGTGACCATACCACGTTTCAGTCGCGCGTTTTACGTGATCATACCGCGGTCCGGTCGCACGCAACTAGATGTTAAAAATCCCTGCAAACTTTAAGTGGTCGTCCTTTCTCGCGCGGTTGTCTAAATTGGGCATATAATATATCTTTGAAACATTTTTTAGGTCTAGTTTTTGTTAAGCAAACCTTTCATCAATACTATTTTTCTATACAAAGTTATGCCCAAAAGATTGAACATGTATCAAATTTCGGTACAAAGAAGCTTTAAAGGATAGTATTTCTCGCTCGGTTTTCGGAATTGGGCATATAATATATTTCCTTCGTTCCATTATACTTGCAACACTTACCATTTTTGGAAGTTTCATATTACTTGCAACATTACAATTGTTGGCAAAAATAATCTACTTATCTTGTCCTCACTTTATTCCCACCATATATCACCATCAATCATACATCATCCCATTAACTATTTAATATACCCACAAGTCACAACCACTATCTACTAATAATAATTTTTCTATTGGTAATGAGTATTCGGAGAGAGTTTTAGCTTGTTTGGGCACGGGTATTGTAATTCAATTTTTAGATTTAGCTTGTTTTAGTTTAATGAGTATGTGGAGAGAGCTTTTAGAGAGATGTTAGAGATTGAAGGATTGAAAAGTAACCAGGGGCAATCTTGAATGTTCAATATATAAGGGATGACGATGAAACAAAAAGAGTTGCGAACTGTAATAATGTCCATATAATACTCCCTCCAAATCTTTTAAGTTGTCCCATTTAGTTTGGGCACGGTTATTAAGAAAGTGGAGACACCACCTTTAATAGTTCACCCATGTGATGAAAAAAGAATTAGATACTTACACTAGGAATAAAATAACGCGTGAGTTATATATTGGGGTTAATAAAAAGGAAAGATAACTTAATTATTAATGGGAGAAATTACCAAAGTACCATGTTCACCGGAAGAACATCAATAGAATATGGGCTAAAGTTAAAAGTGAACAAAAGGAGGGGCCATATTAGATGCAAGTAGCAAAAAGTTCGACAGAAACTCAAGGACAATAATACCCTTTGATTAAAGCAGATTCCAAGCCTTAGAAAAGGCCAAAAAGACAAGTGAACAAGCAATTGCAGATGTCGTGGGTGTCAGCCAATCAACATTTAGGAGTAGTAATTAATTTTATTGTTAAATCACATTGGAGTATTTTTTTATCGTTGAATTTTATTGTTTATTTTTATTGTAAAGCTATTAACATATGCGGATCTATAATATAACATTGGGTAGCACTGGCTACCTGTACTTTTAAAAAAATTAATATTTCTTTTATTAAAAAGTAAATTAATACGTATGAGTTTTATATAATACAATATATATACTGAGAAAAGATAAATCATTAGGGCATTGTCCGTCAACTACAACTTTCTCTTCAACAACTCTTTAGCTTTCGCTCTCTATCTCTTTCATTTAAATTTTCGAATTTCTCAATTTCGACTTTGGTATCTATTTCATGGTTACACTAGTTGTCGACTCTCTGTAATTTCAGACGCGTCTAGCTTTCTAAGTCTAACCTCCCTTTCGTCTTGCTTGTCGGCTGCTACCTGCGTACGGACCACACATATCATCACCCTCTATGTGTACCTCACCACCATTCTTTGGTTTTTATTATAAGGTTTGTTCTTCAAATCTTTTAAGGTTTTGTTCTTCAAATGATTATTTTAAGGTTTAGGAATAGAGACTATTAATTGTGAATTAGTTTAGTAGTTTGATCATAATTAGTTTTGTCGTTTATAAGATTGTGAGTGTCGTACATATTGATTCTTGAATATTTATGAATGGTGAAAAAAGTACAAATGTATTCTTTTTGTATGATAACTACATTTAATCTGAAATTAGAGTTTGTTTGGTGTGGAATTGCGGACAATATATATTAAATAATATTGATGTTTTACAAAAAATATCATGAAGAGAGTAAAATAAATTAGTATGGCTAGTTTCCTATTGATTACTTAATTTAATTTACTTCAATATGTGGATGAATGGTGCTACCCATAATTTTTAGTCTTGGATCTGCCATTGACTATGATTGTGAACAAAAATAAGAATATGAAACACTAGTGTAAAAGTTCTTGCAATGCTCAGAGTTCAATATAGAGACATAGTATATAAATAAAGTTATTAAAGAATATTACAAGAAAAAAAATACTTTTTTTGTTTAAGAAAAATATGTTACTTTAGATAACAATATAATAGAAAAATTTGCTCAAAATAATCCCAACTATCACCCGTTGGCCAAAAATAATCCAACTATCAATTTTTTTTAATAATCCCAACTATTCTAATAATTTGTTGAAAACGTACCCGCCTCCCTTTTAACGCAACAGGTAATTTTTCCACTTTTTTCTTTCTTTTTGATTAATAGATGAAGTGAAAGGGTTAATTTTGAACATTGAGTGAAAAAAAAGAAAAAAAAAGTGGAAAAGTTATTTATTCCAGCCGGTAACAAGGGGTAGTTATGTTTTCAACAAATTATGAAAATAGTTGGGATTATTAAAAATAATTAATAGTTTGAATCATTTTTTGCCAACATGTGATAGTTGGGATTATTTTGAGCAAATTTTTCTAAGTTATATTGTTATCTAAAGTAACATATTTTTCTTAAACAAAAAAAGTTTTTTTTTTCTTCTAATATTCTTTAAAAACCTTGAGAGCCATATCCCGGTGTTTTAGAGATGTTGAAGATGAATAACGTATTGAAAAAGGGCACTCTACTCAAAGGCCGCCCATGTTCGATGGTAAATTCTACATATTTTGGAAGAATAGTATGGAGATCTTCATTAAAGCAGAAAATTATCAAGTTTGGAGAGTTATTGAAATTGGAGACTTTGAGGTAACAACTGCCAACTCTAATAAAGAAACTATTCCAAAACATATCACTGAATATGAGAAGGAAGATTTCCAGAAAATGAAGATGAACGCTCTTGCCCTCAAATTACTGCACTATGGTCTTGGACTAAATGATGAGCATAACCGAATTATGGGGTGCAAAACTGCCAAGCAGTTTTGGGATTTGTTGGAAGTTGCCCACGAAGGAACACGTGAAGTAAAGCGCTCCAAGATTGACTTGTTGAAGTCGAAATATGAATGGTTTGTCATGGAACCTAGAGAAAGCATCCAAGAGATGTTCAAAAGGTTCACCAATATTACCAATGAACTTGCCTCTCTTGGAAGGCTTATTCCCGCAGATGGACAGATCAAGAAATTTCTAAGGAGTCTCCCTCAAGATGAATGCTAGAGAGCCAAAATCATAGCCATTCAGGAATCCAAAGATTTCACAAAATTCAATCTGGAAGAGTTGGCTGGTTCCCTTATGACTAACGAATTGCATTTGGGAACAGTTGAAAGTTCCTGAAACAAAGGCTTGGCTCTGGCAGTAAATGATCAAGAAGTGTCAGAATGTGATGAAAAGGAGCCTACCATGTTCAATAATTCAAAAAGTTCATTAAGAATAACTGATATACCAATCAAAGAAACAACAATGAAAAAGGATCTGCAAACTCGAAGTCCAACTTCGAATGCCACAAATGTTGAAGTACTGATCACTTGATGAGCAAAGATTGCCCTCAATGGAAAAATGAGAAGGGAAAGGGAAAGGCAAGGGAATCAGGAAGACCACCGATGAAAGAAAATTTCAACAAGAAGCTTCACACCTACACAAGGGCGAGATATGTTAGGAGGGAAAACTTCATCTTCTCTGCTCCTAGGGTCCTCCATAAGATGGAAGTTTGAGAAATGTGTATGCTGAGGTGGATGTGTGGGAACACATTGATGGATCGAATTAGGAACCAAGAGTTTAGGGGCAAACTAGGGGTAGCCCCTATTTATGGAAAAACGCGCAAAAATAGATTAAGGTGGTTTAGACATGTGCAAAGAAAGACTTTTTGACGCCTTGTTGAGACGGGTAGAAAGCATTATAGTAATAGGGTAATAGGAGTCGTGGAAGACCCATGAAAACTTGAGGTGAGCAAATAAAAGGTGACTTGCATGAGTTAAATCTCTCTGAGGACATGACAAGGGATAGGGGTGGTTGGAGGCGCCATATCCATGTTTTAGACTACTGATTTTCTCTTAGATTACTTAGTGGTGTTCTTGTCGTCCTCTTGCTTTTCTCGCTCCTATTATTATTATTAGTATTAGTGTTTATATATTTTACTTTTTATTTGTTTTTACTTATTTACTATTTATTTATAAGTATTTAATTTAACATTCCCGTGCGGATACTTGTCTTTATCTCTCTCGAGCCAGGGGACTCCTATGGCTGCGCTCTCCTTTAACGGAATGAATTGCCGCCGTCCTCCCCACACTCCGTCCATAGTTTTTCTATGAGCGGGATACACTGTCCAGGATGATGATGATGATTATTATTATTATTATTATTCTTATTTTATCCCTATCCTTATCCTTATTATTATTATTATTATTATTATTATTATTATTATTATTATTATTATTATTATTATTATTATTATTATTATTATTATTATTATTATTATTATTAAATAATAAAAAATATTCATTTATTTTTTAGAATCTGAAAAAATATTAGGGATAAAGTAGGCAAGAAATATTTAATTTTGTAGTCAAGCTAGCGATAAATAAACTAGCGACAAATAAGTTTTTGCCAAACTTGTTGCCGAATGTCCTGTGCGACAAATTATTCAACAAAATGCCTTCGTCGCCTTTTCATTTTAATGTTATAGTTCTATGCTTATTTGTGTGGAAAAAAGAGAAAAAGCAATGGACTACTAAATAATCAAGAAATATTTCAGCACCGAATATACATGGTATCAGGTACTATTCGCCACACTTTTACGTTAAAAGCAATTTTAATTAGGCGTGGCTAAATAGTCCTGTCTCACATATAATCATAGGTATAAATATTTTCAAGTGTTATACTATGCTATTGTTAACTTGCCTTGAGCCTCTCAAAATTCATGTTCCTCCCTATATGTTAGTCATGAACAGTGCCGGCCCTGGGCAAGGGCAAGCTGGGCCTACGCCCAGGGCCCACCCAAAAAAGCTTCAAATTGCTTTTGCCTGGTATCGAACTTAAGACGTGAAGAAACAATACGCATGCAATCTTACTGCTACATCTCATTGTTTAAACAAATACAAGCACTAGTGACTTGTGTAATAATCATAAATCCAATAAATTATTTAATAATTATAATATTTTTAATTTTCTTGTGGGTTTATTTGTATAAATAAGTCCCCTAAATTTATGATTGTTTTTTTATTTATTTCCTTCTATTATAATACATCACTTTTAACTTTATTTGACTAATTTTATATTATTGGTGTGACCTAAACTTGTAAATGTTTAATATTTTCTCTTTGTTTTTTCATGATGAATAGGAGTGCAAATTTGTTATATGAACTTTTATGTGGTCAATTAAAGTTGTAATATTTTGATAAGAATATTTGATTTTTTGTAGTGATAATTGGATTTTCAAATTGTGTAACCCAAAATCAAATCATGTTTTTTTGTCTTGTCTATGTCAATAATGCAAATTCATTTAACTATTGTTTTGCAATAACTAAAACCAGAAAACTTCTCTTGATTTAGATAAAGTTATTAGTGATTTTGCATCGAACATAAGAAAGGTGGAATTTTTGTAAATAATGGGTATTATTTTATTAAAAAAGGTGAAATCTTTGTAGATAGTGGGTATTATTTTATTTAAAAAAATCTTTGTAGATAGTGGGTATTATTTTATTAAAATAGTGGTGTGAATTAATAACTGTATTGTTATTATGAGAGAGAAGTGATGGTTAAATGAGAGATAAAGAGAGTATATAGAAGGTAAAAACTTTCCAAAATAGGAAAGTATTCTAAATAGGACAAACTTATGAAACTGCCCGTTATGCTAATGTGGACAAACTTAAAAGAACAGAGGGAGTATTATGTATTGGTACGTATTTTACTTTTATTTTCCAATATTATAGATTTAAAATTTTTTATCAACATGTAATATGGAATGAAGAAACCATAGTTAGGGCCCATAAATATTTTTCCGCCCCGGGCCCCTAATATCTCAGGACCGGCCCTGGTCATGAACAGGACCGTCTCGTTCATTTTTGGGCCCCAGAGCAAAAGATAAAAGGGGCACCTAAAAACTAAAGATGTAACGAATATTATAAAACAGTTTTTATTTTTTTATTGTTGATATTTAAACTACTTTATAAAAAAAACATAAATCACACATATCACTTAACAAAAAATATAAGTTATATCTAAATTTAATTCAAATTAATAACTTAAATACATAAAAATAAGTTTTTTAAGGCCCTTAAAAATTTGGGGCCCTGGGCGATAGACCGCTTTGCCCTTGCTAATCGACAGCCCTGGTCATGAATTATTTTTGTTTCTTTATTAAATATGCCAAAAGAATAAAACAAATATGGAGTATTCTACAGTTTTCATTACTACTCACAAAGAAAGATCGACCAGTGGGTCAGATTGTATTTTACGTGGGTATTATTTAGGAATGGCCCATTGGCACTACACATAAACTTTAGCATTTATTTTTTTTGCAGCATATCTTAGCTTTCCATTATAAATTCACTCTTGCCGTTGAAATTATCCTTTTTCAACTAAAATGGATGGTTCCTCTAAATTACATTATGATCATCATCAATGAACTTGTCAATAATACAAATATGGCCCATTCGATACGACGACATAAATTAGATAAGGCCATTTATGAAGTACTTGTATATTTTTGTTGGATGGGAGGCTTCCTGTATTTTTGCTCCACTTGCTTTGTTCTTTTCTTATTTGATAAGATAAGGCCATTTCGTTATAACGTTTTTATGTCAACCAAAAGGGATCAAGCTTTATACAATATTTTTTAAATTGTGTATTTATGATAGATTTTGTCTATATTTGAAGATACATAATAACTGCATGATTTCATTACTTTATACATTAGAGTATCATTTCCCCTTTTTAATTCCGGTCTAATATTTTATGACCAAAAATGTCTTTAACTATCTTCCATGGTCCCAACTAGGCCTGTGTAATGGGCCGGATAAGGGCCGGGTCGGGCTCTAGTAGAAACGGGCTGGGCCGGGTTGGGCCTTGCAAAATATGAAACGGGCTTTAAACGGGGCGGGTCCATCAAGCCCGGCCCAACCCGACCCATTTCTCTATAAATAAAGCATCATCTGAATCATACAGTTTAATAGAAGCATCATCTGAAATTCTGAATCATACGTAATCATTAATCAATAGTTTGTAATAAAAATCCAGATTGAGGTAGTGTTGTATTAATAAAACTAATATTGTCTGAAATTTAACAATACAAAATGTTAACTACCAGTACTTTTTGATCTAAGCCACATCGAATGGTAGCATTCTTTGAATTACGAATTCTTCTTCCATGTGGACCATAATGAGATACTGCTCCAGAAAAGAATAATAGTAGTAACACTCAACAAAAACACAACTCAAAATGTCAACAAATAAGAAGGCCCGTTAAGGACCCGTCAAAAATGCCGTTTTGAGCCCGCTCCGTATATAGCTAAAGTTAACCCTTCAAAAACCCGGGCCATCAAGACCCGACCCGTTAAAAGCCCATATAATAAAGGTCGGGCCCGGAGGCCCAAAAGGCCCCCGGCCCATTGCACACCTCTAGTCCCAACTACTTGGGATAAGAATTGAAGTGTTAGATAAACTCAACTTTCTGTGTTTGAAGAGTTCGAAATTTATCAAAAAAAAAAAAATAAATAAATAAAAAAACCAAAACACTGAGATAGATAAAAATGAAGCCCACCAGCACCGAACCTCTCATAGTTGGTAATGGGTGAGTAAGAGTATGAAAAAAGATCGTCATGGGTAAGAGCATATCCATGAAATACTATATTATGATTATTTTACATATATATTACTCCCTCTATTTGCTTTTGTTCTTCCGTTTACTTTTTACACAGTTTTCAAAGCAAATTTAAAACTACAAAAAAAAAAGTTATAAAAAATACTTATTAAAAAAGTCTATATTAAGATAAATATAACAAGATCTCACATGAGTATATTTTAGCTTCTAAATATCTGTTAAAAACATTAATCATATTTCTTTCCCTTTAAGGTGGAATATTCCAAATGAGAATAACATTTGAGAACGAAGGGAGTATTTGTTTAGGTGCAAATTATTTAAAAAACTTCTTTCTAATATATAATCTAGATAAAAGTTCTTTATATTTTGGAGCTATTGATAAAATATTACTTCCTCTATCGCTCTCAATTTGCACCTCTTTCCTTTTTAGGTTGTCCCACTCATTTTGCACCTTTCTTTTTTTGGCAATGGCCCCACTTTCTTTGTTAAAATCTCATCCACATACTTATTTTCTCTCTCAATCTTAACCACTCATTCATATCAATCCACTTGTTTTTTTATCTTATTCACCAGTCAAATTTCACTTTCTACTAAATATCACCCAATATCATGGGTGCAAAATCATAGAGACAGAGGGAGTATTTAACATATGAAGTTTTAATATTAATTAATAGATTTAATAAAGTGATATTATTCATATTAATTTTTAGATAACATTAGCAATATAAATAAATTTGTAAAAAATGAAGATATATGGTGCATGACACATACTTCCTCTGTTTTTTTTTTACTTGCACCCCAACATACTTTTACGCAGTCCAATGCGTTTGTCGGGTTGCTTATATCTAGAATTATACTCAACTAAAAATTATAAAAATTTGATATTATGAAAGTATTCGACGAGACGAATAAAACAAGATCCCACATGACTAGGTTTTTTTATCGTTTAATAGTCGCACAATGCAAAACACTATCAAATGATGAATAGTGTAAAAAGTGGAAATGGTGCAAGTAAAAAAAAACGGAGGAAGTATAATATAAAGAATGTGAGCCAATTAGCACTCGTCATATGATTCATTAGGTCATGCTTTTTGAACTCAACTATACTTCATCTCCCCTTAATAACATGCTAATACTTGCAATTAAACGTCATTTGAATCATTTAAAAAAATTGCTTCGTCGATATCAATTACATAACTCCCTCACCCTCGATGTTAATAGATTTTCTAGGTTTTGTTTTCATTTTACAAAAACATAGCAATTTTAAGTGTACGTACTAACTACAAAAAATGAAGATATATGGTGTATTCTTAAGTTTTTAACTACTCTCAAAGAAATATACGAGTGGGTCTGATTGTATATTATGTGTGTATTATTTAGGAATGGCCCATATTGGCACTACACATAAACTTTAGCATTTTATTATGTAGCATATCTTAGCTTTCCATTAGAAATTCACTCCTGCCATTGAAATTATCCCTTTTCAACTAAAATGGATGGTTCCTCAAAATTACATTGACTTTTGCTGAATATACATTCTCACAAAGTAGTGATGATCATCATCAATGAAGTTGTCGATAATACACATATGGCCCATTCGATAAGGGCATTTATGAAGTACTTGTACATTTTTGTTGGCTGGGAGGTTTCCTGTATTTTTGTTGCACTTTGGTTCTTGTCTTCTCATTTGATAAGATAAGGCCATATCATTATAACGTTTTATGCATGTCAACCAAAAAGGAGTAAGGACCAAGCTTTATACAATATTTTTTAAATTGTGTATTTATGATGGATTTTGTCTATATTTGAAGATACATCATACATAATGAATTTCAAAGTGATGTTCATTAATTGTGTCCCTCACATGTGATAATTATTATTTTAACTTTGTTAAAACTTAATTTTTATTAATATATAACAAATAAAAGAAAGTTAATTTTGTTCTATTTAGTTTCCCTCTAATTGTTGTTTTGTTTATCTTGCCTAATACGATTATTCCTCCTTCGACAGCCACGGTCTAAAACAATTATAATTATGATTTGGCCATTTGGGTAATATACAATTATATGTTGTAACTGTTTTTGTGAATTTAAATTTCAATATGTTAAGACTAGTAGTACACAACATGAAGAACAGAGCATCAGTGCAAAACAAGAGTCAACTGTGTGAAGATAAGAAATGCAAGGATATCACAAATACCAGCTCATGTCCCAGCAGCAGATCCTCATCATGTGCCTCATTAGTCTGAGCACATGTTGTTTATTTCTATTTTAGTTCCTTATGTATAGGTAGCAAGGGTTGATACTTAGTTAGTTACAATAACAAAATTCGGTTAATGCCTTGTAACAACATATAATCCTTATAACCCATCTGGTATATATAGGAAGGATTCATACGTACATTTTTTTGAATGATTGATTGTTTTCATATTAATAGAAATGAATAAACACTCCCTTTGTCTTTCTTCTCTTCTATCATCCATGTATTTCATACTTTTATCCAAAAGTTAACACAATATCCTTTGGCTTTTGGTATAATACTATGTTAATGTCAGTTTAATTTGGTTTTGGGTAAAATTTTATGATAAATGATAAAGTAACTTTAAATTGGGTTTGTATGGGTAAAAAGTGTAATTCAAAGATTATTAAGGTAAATTATGGTCAAAGAAGGTCAAATACATCAAAATCTAGCAACTTAGAGCTAAAAAGACCCCTGATTTGGCAAGATGTTCTGAGGATCAGGGAGGAATATAATTTTTTATATAAAAGCATATTGCATGGGATAGTCACGTGAGATTTGAGGACACTTGTACACCATTTATTAGATCTTTGTTAAGTGGGCCACAAGAGACAAATAAAGTATTTGATATAACCTTAATGCTTGACACGTGCAAGAAGAAGGTTAAGACATGCCAAAAGGAAATCTCTTGGGATTGATAAAGGAATATTTTCTCCCAAATCATTTGCTATAAATACAGACCTAACTACAATAAATGAGGTAACTTTTTCTTGATAGACATTAATTCATATAAAATCAAGAACTCAGAAAGATGATAAATTGAGCTGAACATCATAAATTCATATTGATTTTCAAAGCAACTTTATAAAGAACATTTATTGAGATTAATTTTTACAAAGGACCTCACGTCTAAATAAGCCCTAAGCCATAATCCACCTGATTGCCACTATACATCTTGAAGGACTGGTTAGGAAAACCATCTGTTATTTCTAATATTGACTTGGGCGTTGGAGTAGGTCCCCGGAAAAAGCTTTCGGACCTGACTGACCCATTGTGTGTTTTGCAGGTCATCTGAGTACCATCATTTCTCTTTTAAAGATCTTGCTGCATAACTAGACAAGGATTTAAGTAAAAGGATCTCTACCAGCTTAATTTTCTGATTAAATCACAAATCAGGACATTAATAAAATCATTAATTGTTCACAAAAACTGACAGGAACAAGGTTCAATTTAATTTGTATTTGATAATGATAAAATTAATTTTATTTGGGTGTTATCTGTTGTAATTGTTTATGAATTAGAATTTCAATTTTCTTTAAATAATGATAATTTAAACTTTATTTACTTTCATTTATGAATTATGATAATTCAATCTAGAATAGAATTTGTATTTGTGTTTGTTTATTATTTTAGCGATCGATTGTTATTCAGGAATAAGATCAAAAAGCAAGATTTTAATTATAACTTTAATTAACTTATTAAGTATCAAGCTTATTTTATAATTTTAATGTATTGATTTTAGGATGTTATATCTTCGTTTTACTTCATTAATAGTATAGTCTCTTAAGTTATGCTTTACTTGTTTATGAGAATTTATAGTAAGACGCTTATATTAAGCAAATAACCTCATATTTTAAATTTTAGATCCTCTACTATTTAAATGCATACGCGGTTTAGTGTGGATATGAATATTTGACTAGATATATGAACAAAGGATAGGTGGTGGAAATCCCCTCCCGTCTACCCATTTTAGCATTTTTTTTAGGAAAAATTACCCAGAATAATATGACCTTTCACTGATTTTCCAAGAATAATACGAACTTTCAATTAACCACTAATAATACGAACTTTGACATGTATTTTCCGCTGGCATACATGACCTATTTATAACCGGTAGTATAAGTCTTTTTTTTTACCGTTGCTCAGCAATTTTCAACCAGTAGTACGAACTTTCAGTTAACCACCAATAATACGAGATGAAACCTGCTGAGCAACGGTCAAAAAAACACTTATAATACCGGTTATAAATAAGTCATGTATGCCAGCGGAAAATGCATATCAAAGTTCGTATTATTGGTGGTTAATTGAAAGTTCGTATTATTCTTGGAAAATCAGTGAAAGGTCGTATTATTCTGGATAATTTTTCCTTTTTTTAAAATCATTTTCGTTAATTAATTGGATTGATCATTTGACGAGTGGAGGATGACAAAGGACAATACAGTTCCATTTCGGGAAGTACGATACGAGTACTCGAATAGCAGTCAAATTAACACATGCTAAATGTAGCCAGTTAGCAGTCAAATTATACTTAGTACGTACTCCAATAGTAGTTTATGGTTCTTGAACTCAACTATACTTCAGTTCCCCTTAACATGGTAATACTTGCAATTAAACGTCATTTGAATCATTTTAAAAATTTGCTTCGTCGATGTCAATAGATAACTCCCTCACCCTCTATGTTACTAGATTTTCTAGGTTTTATATTCATTTTATTAAACCATAGCAATCTTAAGTGTACGTACTAAGTGAGTAGTTTATGACTGAGTAATATAACTTATTTGGTAACCGGTACTAAATATTGGAAATGATGATGAAAAGTTAATGTAATTTTAGAGGAAATATTTTTTAGGTGTTTCATATTTATGGTTATACTTTCAGCAATCTCATTTTCTTGTAGGAAAATACCAATTAAAATTGTGATTATAATAGTTAATCAATATATGAAATTATAATAAGAAGATTAAGAAAAAATTGAATTTTTCTAGGAAATTTTTTTTTTAATGAATTGTTTTTTGATTTATTGTAGTTCTTTTTCAATCGCTTAGAAAATGATACTAGATGATCACCCGTGCTAAAGCACGAGACATATAGAAATTATTATGCATAAATAATATAATCGTTATAAACAGATTAAATAAAACTTAAAGAAAGAGAACTATGAATAATAATTTTTAAACAATCACAACAAAGAAAACCGAATAATAAATAACAATATTTACACACTATTAGAACATAATTGTTGATAACTCGTGCTAAGCACAAGCTTATTTAATAACTACTATATATTATATGTATGTATGTAATATTAGTTTATTACCCGTGTTAAACACAATACACAAAAAGTTATTTTATCAAAAATTAAATAGACTAAAAATACTTTAGCGTATGTAATGGAGTAGATATACAAAGGGGAAAGGTTGAATTATTAAAAAATAATTCATAGGTGGGATTATTAACAACAGATGAGTGAAATGTTGAATTATTAGTATTAAATTCTTCTTTTTAATAATAAGTTTATTTATTATTGTTTGACCTCTTTTTGTCTTCGCTTCGAAATAGAAGACAAAAATAATTTTGCAATTAGTCACTTACTCGATCAAGTTATTTATCAACCTCATTTAGTAAATATTTTATTATATAAAATAATGACTAATGGAGTAATATACAGTATAAATAAAGAGGCATGCTCAATTTAGAGGTACAAAAAATCACAGCAATTTGTATTAGTATATAGAAGATAAATCTTAAATAGAAAATTTATTTTCAATCTTACTAAAATCACATATAATATTCTAACACATATAAAGGGAATAAAATTTGTTTTCAATCTCCTTACTCTTAAGTAGACAAAATAAATATTCATATAGAATTGCATTGTACGCATTAGTGTATAGTAATTAATCTTGTCTTGAAAGCTACAATAAAGCTATAAGAAAGTGTATTTGAGAAGTTAATTTGAGCGGGAAAACTTTTTACCATAAGCTGACACGTGTCATTAGGTGGTCTTTGTTTTAGTATATATAGAATAGATATTTTCCAACTGATACAAGATTTGATTTTAGTTTGGAGTTACTATCACAAGAAAAGCAAATCCAATATGATGTACGCAGAGGCGGTTCTGGCCCGAATCCGCCAGTCCGTCGAACAGAGCCCCAAATTTAGAACGCCTCATATAAAAAATATTGATCAATATATCAATAATACTAAGTACCACAGTTGGTTAAAGTTTTGGACTATAAAGCAAAGCACCAGAGTTCGAAACCCAAGCACTACAAAAATATGGGCGGCTATACTTTAGTACTTTCATTAATTCACTTTAACTATTTCCTTTTTCTGATTTCTTCACAAGCCCCATTATCATCATCATCCTACCTAATGTTTCTCATCCATAGAGAACTATTGACAGGGTCTAGGGAGGGAAGGACGGCGACAACTCATACCCATAAAGGAGAGCACGACCAAAAGGAGTCCCCCGGCTCGAGAAAAGATGAGGAGAAGAACTCTCAAGAAATCAGTAATCTAAAACATGGATAAGACGCCTCCAACTACCCCTGTCCCTAGTCAGGTCATTAGAGAGGTTCAACTTGTGCATGTCAATTTTAATTTGCTCATCCCATGTTCTCTTAGCCCTTCCCAAGCCCCGATACCCCAATTTCCCAAGCAACTTTCTGAAAAGTGCATCTAAACTCTTAATTCACCTTCTCCAAAATTTGATTTTAAAGATCCATAATTATTATTAATCCATTCATCTTCCTCCTAACAACTACTAGTTTTAGAAGTTCTTCCATAGTTTCATTAATGACTCTCAAATTAGATATCTTTTATCTATTTATTTGTCATTCACGAACTGGAATTTCAACCAAATTTTTACATTATAATTTATTTCTAAATAAAAATCTTAAAGAGATTAATTGTTTGAAAAAAAAACTATATTTAATACATAAGTAAGAAATTATTTTTAAAAAATATTGATTTAAATTATGATCATAATCATGAATCACTACAATAAAATTAACTTTTTGCGATATAAGATTAAGTGACATTAAAAAATATCGCGAATTTATATTTTTAGTGTAATGATTGCTGATTTTAATTTTAAGTTTCTTTACAAAGTGATTTATTAATGACACTTTTTAGAGATTTTAGTAACATTTTAATTGTGTTTTTTTGGACGGACACATATTATATCATTGTTACTATATTGTATAGTGACATTTATAAAAAATGTAACTAGTTCTTATGTCGCAAAAACTTCAGCATGGTTTTTTACTATCCAGCTTCAAGAGTCTAATAAATCTTACTAATTATATTCACTATATATTATCCTCATCGCCATCATCATCTTCCTACCCAATGTGTCCCGGACAGGGAAAACTATGGATAGGTCTATGGTGGAATGGATGGCAGCAACTCATACTCATAAGGAGAGTGCGGCCAAAAGGAGTCCTCGGCACGAGAAAGATAAAGAGAAGCTCCTGCGTTATAAATAAAACGCATATAGATAAAATAAGTGTCTTTCGTCATCGCTATTCACTGCCTCTTCTACCTGTATTGTTTATACATTTTTAAAAGATCCCTATGCTTGGCTAATGTAGGTGTACGATGCAGGTTTCAGATATTTGCAGGTCCTATCCTTGAAGACTACTATAGAGCCGAAGGACTCTTATGACCGCCCTCTCCTTCTGGGTATGAGACGCCGTCGACCTTCCTTCCCCGGACCCTGACCATAGAGAATCTATGTGCGGGAACACCGGGTATGATGATGATGATGATGATGATAGATAAAATAAGTAAGTTAAATCAATTACAAAACAAAAAAAGAAAATAATACTACTACTGATAAAAATAGAAACGAGAAAAGGCGAGAGGACAAAAACCCTAAAAAGACATCAATAGTCTACCACATGGATATGGCGCCTCCAACTACCCCTATCCCTAGTCAGGTCCTTAGAGAGGTTTAACTCATGCATGTCGACTTTAATCTGCTAATCTCAAATTCTCCTGGGTCTTCCTCGATTCCTCTTACCGTATACTATAATGCTTTCGACCATCCTCACCGGGTTGACGAAAATCTTTCTCTGCACATGTCTAAACCACCTCAATCTATTTGCGTGTATTTTTGTAGAAATGTGACGAACCCCTAGTTTAGCTCTAAACTCTTGGTTCCTAATTCGATCCATCAATGTGTGCCCGCACATCCATCTTAGCATGCACATTTCTGCAACTCTCATCTTATGTTCAAAAATCTTTATCATGAGCCAACATTTTGTCCCATATAACAATGTACGCCTGATAGCCACCCGGTAAAATCCTCCCATTAACTTCCATAGGAACTTCCTATCTCTTAGAACCGTGGTGACTGCTCGCCACTTGAGCCAACCCACCTGGATACGATGATTAACATCTTCGTCAATCTCCCTATCCCTTCGAATGATCGATCCCAAATACTTATACTTGGTCATACTTTTAACAACTTCTTCACCAATGGACACCTCTGGCTCACCTACCGGTGATGTCCTACTAAAGTCAAAACGCAAATACTCGATCTTCGTACGACTAATGTGCAATCCTTTACTTTCTAAAGCTTCCCACTACTCATCCCATTAATTCCTAACCTACTCTTTAGTTTCTGCTACAAGCCGATATCGTTTGCGAATAGCATGCATCATAATACCATCTCCTAGATAGATTTAGATATCTCATCCATAATGATCGCAAAAATATAAAGGACTTAGAGCCGATCCCTGATGTAGTCCTAATTCAACCGGGAAAGGCTCTGTTAACCCCACCAGTGTTTGAATGCACTACTAATAAAGATGAAGGTTTTAGACACATTATTTTAGACAGTTGAGTTACCTTCTAAAAAAAGACGGAGCTTTTAGGCGGTTTATTTTCAACATTTAAATCCGTGGAAATAAAGTATTATATGCGTCACAAATATTAAAAAAAAAAAAAAAACCCTGAAAACAAACTGCCTATTCATGTACCTAAATTATTCAAAATCTCGCTTTCACGTACATAAAGCGAAAACCCAATCGTTTTCCCTCTCTCGCACACAGTACCATTTCTTAACCCTAAAAGCACAACTCCTTCTCTCAAGTGCACCACCATTCTCCCTCTGGTGGCCAGTATCAACACCGAGCAACATCCAAAATTCTTTCACCAGTCATCTTCCTTCGTAATTCTGCACCGATCAGGTACTCTAGTCACCCATTATTTTTCTTGCTACAATTTTACACCGAAATTCTAGGTTTTAATGTTGACCTTTTCAATTACACTAGTGGAAAAAACGTCAATGACTGCGGTTTTTCAACCTTATTGGCTGCGGCTTACCTCGCAACCCTTGTTATAGCAGCAAATGAGATTTTATTATTGGCTGCGGACATTAAAACCGCAGCCTTTAGTCATTTTTCAAAATAAAAAAAAACATTTGCTGCGGACATTTACAACCGCAGCCCTTTAGTCATTTTTCAAAATAAAAAAAAATTCCAGATCTGAAAATGAACAAGAACAAAAACGATGAACATCAAACTATAGATCTTGAACATCAAATAAAACAACCCAGAAAACGATGAACATCAAACTATAGATCTGAAAACGAAGATCTGAAACAACCCAGAAAACGATGAACAAAAAACATCAAACTATAGTTCTTGAAGAACCCAGAAAACAAAGAACAAAAATACTCAACAAAAACGAAATTTCTTGACTTCGACATTGATACTCAACAAAAACGATGAACAAAACGAAGAACAAAAACGAAGAAAAAGAAATCTAGATTTGTTAAAGAATGTAGATCTGTGAAAGAATTACAATCAATTATCAAAAATACTCAACAAATTACAATGAACGAATTAAAATATAAAAGAAATTACAATCAACTATAGGAGGACCTTGACTTCGACATTGTTGAGTCTTCGACGAAGAAGAACACGATATCAGATCCAATATCTGGTTTTTTAATGAAAGAAGAAATCGAACATTAGGCGCAGCTTTGTTGAAGAAGAACACGAAGAAGTTTTTTTTAATGAAGAAGACAAGAAGAATACGACGAAGAAGAACACGAAGATTAGGCGCAACTTTGTTGAAGAAGAAGTTTAAAAAATCGAAGAAGATGATTTAAGAAATCTGGTGTTTTTTTTTTAATGAAGAAATAGAAGAGTAACGGGAGGGAGGAGGCGCAACTTTGTTGAAAATATTAGGGTTTATTGGCTGGTGCTGAGTATTAAAGGGAGATGAAAGGAGGAGCCCCAACTTTTAATTAGGTTTTTTTCAATATGGTGTGTAGACACTAAGCAAAACCGCAGCCAATGACTTTAGTCCCTTTATTGGCTGCGGACTTATAATAAAACCGCAGCCTATTTCAATTTTTTTATTTTATATATGGCTGCGTATACACTAAAACTGCAGCCAATAGCTTTTTTTTCCACTAGTGTTACTGGGTTATTTCTGAATGTAATGTTTGATTTGATCTTGCTTTTGAATATTGTTATCTAATCATTTCCTGTTATTTTGTTGTCACTAATCTGATTCTTCCTTCTAACTTTAGAATCTAAGAGACAGATTCTCCATTCTCCATTTGGTTTTTGGGATGAAAAATTAGGGCTTTTCATTTAGGGTTATCATTTTCGATTTGAATGCAAAATTTATGGTTTTTATTCACTGTTTTAACTTTTTTTTAATTTTTTTTACTGTGTTCCAAGCACACGAATCATCAATTCTTGCTTGAGTTGGGTTCACTTGGTATTGATTTTTGATTTGAGTTTTTTGAATTCAATTTTTGTTTTGAGTTATTTGAACTCAATTTTTGTGGCAACAGGGAATCGATTGGGTTGAATATTTCGTAGGTGATTTGCTACTTTTCTTCTTCCACTTCTCGTTTCGATCCTTCATTCCAGCTTTAATATCATTGAATTGCATCTAATTTTAGGTAAAAAGAATCACTAATTGTTTTAGATAAAACCCATAAACGAGATGTTTAAATTGATGGCTCACCTTTACTTTTTGTACTCCCTTCAACTTTTGCTTCCTCTTTGTAGTACACAATTCTTTCAAGAACTTTACATACCTTGGAATTTTCTTCAATGCATCTAAAAGTGGAATGTTCACTTCACATTTCCGGAAGACATCATAAATATCCTTGTCATTCTCATATTTTTGTCCTCCTTTTAATGCTTCAGGAAATGGTGCAATCGGCTCATATGGAATTGACGATTTTGATGTTAATGCCTCTTGTTTTCTTCTCTTTCTTGTGGCTCTTCAACCACAATTTCTTCTTCTATTTCCTTCTCACTCACCAAGGGTTTCTCCTTACTCACTAACTCCTTACCACTCCTTAAAGTAATGGCACTCACATTGGGTCGAGGGTTTGGCTCGGTTTGTGATGGCAACCGATCAGACTCCTTGGCTTCCAACTTACTGCTCCAGAAATTTGGCCTATTTGCCTTTCAATATTTTTGATACTTGACCTTGTTTCCTCTTGATTTTGAACAATCTGAGTTTGCATATTGGAAACATTTTGAGTCAATACCCTTAACATATCTTCAGTGGTCATGCTAGAACTCGAGTTAACACCTTGATGTTGTTGTTGTTGTTGCTATGTTTTCACAGTCGTTTATGCTTGTCAAAGTAAATTACAACTACTCCTAAATATAAAACAACTAAGTAATATAGTAGTAAGCAGAGGTTCGATCCACAGGGAAAGTTGGACCTTCAAATTGATTAAGGTTTATCTTATAAATATGAACACTAATATAAAAGGGGGGTAAGTAGAGTGATGAACTATCTTGTTTAATTTTGCGAAAAACAAATAACAAAGACTATGTGGTTGTGAACAAGTAAAAACGATTCTTGAGTTCTTGTTAGTGTTCCGAATTCACACATTAATTTTCAATCTTCCCAAATCAACATAATTAACTAGTCTATTGAAAGGAAAAGAATCCTTATATAGATTATAAGTGCATAAATGAAAAGCATCAAGTATACATTATAACAATTCAACAAACTTATGGAATTGTAAGTTAAAGCAAGAGTACAATTAACCACAATGATATTCCTTCTCAAATAACTTACAAACTAAAGCAAGTTTCATAAATTATTCAAGTTGCTACTAAACTCAAATTAGATAAAGCAATCCAATTCAATAGCATGTGAACAAGTAAATTAGAAAACCCTTTTGTAACTAAGCATTCCAATTAAGCAATTCAATTCATAAGAGCAAAGAAATTATCAAAGATGACTATATTAATAAGATAGGAAGACTTACAATTGATGGCAAAAGAGAAAACCTAGCTTTTCTCAAGATGAACTTAGCCAACAATGGCCATTTTCTTCAAAAGTATGAGAAAAGGAGGAGTTTCTAAAGATCTTCCTTAATTACATCTAACAACCCTAAATTAAATCTATGAAAAGGCTTTGAGAACTAAAAACTACTAATTACTATTTCTGATTTTCTATGTTCTACTTCTAAAAGATTCCTCTAAAACTATTACAATCTAATACTTAAATACTAGATTTACAAAAGCTTTCTTAATTGAGAAGAGAAGGATGGAATGATTGTCTTCATTTCAAACAGACTTTTGTCGCTCCCTTTTGCTGTCCTTGATGTCCAATAGAGTTCAAAAGTAAAACGTGAAGGCGGCAATAAAAAAACTAAATTAGCAAATTGATAAGTGCAATCATTTGCACTTATCCGCATCGATTTTATGCTCCTTAATTGACGTTTTAGCGGGTTTTTAGGTACATTATTAGTGTTTTGTTGAAAATCTTGTCTCATGAGGTCAATTTTATGTTTTATGTGATTTCACTAGTGGAAAAAAAGCTTAAGGGCTGCGGTTTTTTAGTCCCTTTGGGCTACGTATTTCGACCCCAACCATTATTGTAGCAGCAACAAATAAAATTAAAGGGCTGCGGTCAAAATACGCAGCCCAAAAAAGACTTAAGGGCTGCGGACATGAGCCAAAACCGCAGCCCTTAAGTGGATTATAGGCAGTAAGCTGAGACCATTAAGGGCTGCGGTTTTTCCCCATTTCCGCAGCCCTTTAGTAATTTTAGAAAATAAAAAAAAAATTCAAAAACTGAAAACGAAATAAAAAATACATTAAATACATAAAAAATACATAAACAATAATTATACATCAAAAAAAAAATACATACAATCAGACTTCGAACCCAGATTTTCATGTACTAAATTAAATAAAAATACATAAAAAAACGAGTGACTAAATAAAAAATACATAAAAAACGAATGACTAAATAAAAAATACATAAAAAAACGAAGAACATAACCTTAAAAAATGAAACCAAAAACAAATCTAAAACGAAGATCTTAATGTACTAAAATTCTACAAACCCAGAAAAATTCTACATCAAAAACGAAAACGAAATACATAGAAAAATTCTACAATTTATGTACTAACCCAGATTTCGAACCCAGATCAGACTTCTACATCAAAAATTCTACATCAAAAACAAAAACGAAATACATAGAAAAATTCTACATCAAAAATGAAAACGAAATACATAGAAAACGAAAAATTAAAAACGAAAATTAAAAACGAAATCAGACTTCGAACCTAGATTTCTTCTACGAAAAAGAAATCTTTAATACTAACCCAGATGATGAGAGAATCAGAGAAGATCTTCATGTGTACTAACCAAGATCTTCATGTACTAACCAATTTCGTATCAAACAAATTTTTAATAGTAACCCAGATGATGAGAGAATCAGAGAAGAAGACCATTTAGAAGATCTGAAATCGTGATGAAGAATGAAGAAGGTTTTCGAAATTAATGTTTTATTTGAAGGAGGATGAAGAATGAGGCAAGGAGGAAAGGATGCAGCCGTTTTTTTTTCTTAGGGAAATAATTAGGGTTTTATTAGGAAGGATGAAGAATGAGAGGAGAGGCAAGGAGAGGCAAGGGTTTTATTAGCCGTTTTTCTACAGCCATTTTATTAGGCAAGGAGAGGCAAGAATTAGGGTTTTATTAGGAAGGAGCGTCGTTTTTAAGGGGTATTCATGGGCCTCGGCTTCACAAGGGCTGCGGACCCAAATAAAACATCAGCCCTTTACTATTTTTTTTTTGGTTAATTGTCTTATATTGAAGACTGTTTGGGGCTGCGGACAGTTAAAAAACCGCAGCCCTTTCACTATTTTTTTTTGCTACAGTTTGGGGCTGCGGACAGTAGATAAAACCGCAGCCCTTGTTAATTTTTTTTTACCACATTTTTTTTTACTCATATTGGCTGGGTGTGCCTAAAAACCGCAGCCAATAAGTAGCAGCCAATAGCTTTTTTTCCACTAGTGTTTTTGAGGCAAAATGGGAGCTTTTAGTTAGGTTTCGGAGTTATAAGAGGGTGAAGGCTTGAAGAAATAGCCTAAGACCCCTAAAATTGTGAAGAGATTGTTGCTCGCTTGGGGGTGTTGATGTGCTCGATTTAGAGCACATTTATAGCCCCACTTTGGTGTCTTATCTCGGTGTTTTACATTAGTTTTATGCTCTATACACTCGATTTTACCTTGATCTTGTCTCCATGGTGTTTAGAGATCACTTTAGGTGTTTTCGGGAGATTTCGAGGTGATTCGAGTTGAGTTCAAGGCTTAGACATCAAAGTCGAAGATAATGCACGCGTTTCGAGGTGCTCACATGTGTTTCGGGTCATCCCCGAAGATATCACGATGATCGGAGCTCGTTTCGAGGTGATTCGGGTTAGTTTGAGGCTTAGAGATCAAAGTCGGAGGAAACGCACGTGTTTCGAGGCGCTCACAAGTGTTTCGGGTCATCCCCGAAGATATCACGATGATCGGAGATCGTTTCGAGGTGATTCGGGTTAATTTGAGGCTTAAACGTCAAGGTCGAAGAAGTGGCTCGCGTTTCGAGGCTCCCACAAGTGTTTCGGGTCATCCCCGAAAGTATCGCAAGGATCGGGAGTCATTTGACGATAGTTTGAAGCTTCAATGTGGCCAAAATGACCACATTCGGTCGAATCACAAGTCCATTCGGTCGAATGGACTATGCCATGCCCAAGTTCATAGCTCAAAGTCTCTGGAAGCCAAGAATCATCAAGATTCGGTCGAAACTAAGCCAATTCGGTCGAATTGAGGTCGAAGCCAGGTCGAAGCCAGGTCGAAGCTTCACCCTGCAGCGCATCAGAATGCCAAAACAACCCAATTCGGGCGAATTTCACCAGATTCGGTCGAATCTGGCCCAATTCGGGCGAATCTCAGCTGGCTTCGGGCGAATCTGCCCCAGTTCTGCGATATGCGTTTTTCGATTAATCTTAAAACACGTGGATCTTTTAAGGCTTTTAGGGCTAGGTCTTTTGGGGCTATAAATACCCATCTTTCCCATTGTAAACCCCATGCTTTGATAGAGAGAAACCCTCTACTCTATTGAACATCACTTTAATGCTTTAATTTAAATTCCAAACCCTAGATTAGATTTCTATTGCTTTCATTTACATTTCAAGCTTTGTAATTTCAATTCCCTTTCATTCAAGCACCTTTATTTATGTAAGTTTATCTTTCTATCTTTCTTTATTGCTTTCATTTGCTTTGTTTTTGTTCATTCATGTCATTTAATGCTTTCCTCCTTTCATGCTTCATTTAATGCTTTGAATCTTGTTCTATTACTTTCAAAACTTGTTCTTGCTTTGGTTATTGCTTTCTAGAATAGTGGGTAGTTAGATTTCTTGCTTTGTCTTTCATTATTGTTAATTTATTTCTTGCCCTAATGTTTACATACATGTTTTCTTTCTTGTTCTTTGTTGTTTTCATTCCAAACATGCTAGAGTAGATTTCTTAGGGGTTTTGGTTTGGTGAAACCCTAGGTTTGGTGAATGTTGTTCATATGCTAGATTAGGGTTGAGGTTGTTGTGGTTTGATTGATTGATATTCGATACATATCTTGTCCTGCCACTCCCTTGTGAGACATAGGGCGATTATGGGTCGTTCGTATTGACTATATGTCATCAACTTCCCCATGTCATCCAGAGTGTCTCGATTGAGCTACGCTCGATCTCCCTTGACTTAGCTTTGTTTGAGAACATAGTATCGACCTAGGGTGAATCCTCACCAACCCCGTTTGTCTCCTATAGCTATCTTAGTCTTGTTTATCGCTTTCCTTAGATTAGCTTAAAAACACCCACCTACATATACACACTTTTCCATCTACACCTAGCACTCAATCTTTCTTGCCCTTGTTCCTTGTGGTTCGATCCCCAAACTTACCTCTATACACGTTATAGTTGTAACGAGGGTGTTTTATAAATGTGTTTGATTAGCTTAGGTTCTTAGCGTAAAACGACGCGTTAAAAACCGGTTATCAGTACACCATGCGCTTGCGGTTAAAGTAAAATTTGCTCATCACAAATTCGCGACCAGTGACCTCCTTTGCGACCCGCGAATTAGTTGATTTACATTTTTTTGCATCAAAATGACGAGTTGTGCTAAAATAATAATAATAATAATAGTAATAATAATAATAATAATAATAATAATAATAATAATAATAATAATGATAATAATATTAATAATAATAATAATAATAATAATAATAATAATAATAATAATAATAATAATAATAATAATAATTACATGTGTAGTGATAAAAGTAATATTAATAACATTTAACCAGAGTAAACTAAAATATAAAGAAAATAAAGATAATAAAATAGTATAATAATAAGGGAAACTCTACCTGGTAAGCACCAGGTATAGTGAAACGTCCACAATAACTATTCTTGTTTTCCATTCTACATGGTAAGCAACAACTGTTTTAAAACTATCTGCCGTAACTATATTGGCTAAAAAATGTTAAGTGATCGTTAAATCTGGAAATTATAATTTTGCCCTCTTCATAGTCTTCATCTCCCTCTTCATAATCTTCATCTTCTCCAATCACAATAATGGCTAAATCTGCAATGTTTATCTGCCTGAGAAGAAATGAACCCTCAATCGATTTCTTTTTCAATAAACCCACGGAATTTGGCTTCAGATGAATTATATGTCGTAGTTCTGGTTTGTAGGAAAGCTCCAAACCTTGTTATCCGAACACCCTTCATAATTTAACTTTCACGTTTTGGGATTTTTACAGTCTTACTCTTTCATGAGACTTTTACAGTCCTACTCTTTCATTTCTATATAATAATTAGGGGCCCATAATCATGAGATTTTTGGTTCATTTTCAATATTATTCTCTTTAAGTGGTACCCTCAGTTGCTATCGGCTTCACGGTGTATGATACAATGAAATCATTTCTGCAAATGCCCATACGAGATGAAGCTGTTATCGCAAGTGGCTTCAAAACACACCAATGATCAAGTATCACCTATACATTTTTTATAATAAAATACTCATTCATTCTTTTAACGAAAAAAGAATAAAACCCGTTAAAAAAATAAAACCCAGTAAGTAGAAGGACTCTAACCCTTTCATCCAAAAAAAAGAATTTCATTCAAATGGACTCTAAACCTGCAATGTTTGTTCAAGTGACTAGACTCAAGTTAATTTTACAAGTTAATTCCATTTGAAATTGACTCAAGTTAATTACTCTTTCCAGATTTAGCCATTGTTCTGATTGAAGAAGATGAAGATTATGAAGAGGAAGATGAAGATTATGAAGAGGGAGATGAAGACTATGAAGAGGGCAAAATTGTAAATTCCAGATTTAACGGTCACTTAACGTTTTTTAGCCAATATAGTTACGGCATATAGTTTTACAACAGTTGGTGCTTATTATGTAGAATGGAAAACAAGAATAGTTATTATGGGCGTTTCACTATACCTGGTGCTTACCAGGTAGAATATCCCTAATAATAAAGCTCTATCATGGTGGCACTTTTGCCACCTTAGCACTAGTGGAAAAAACGTCAATAGCTACGGTTTTTTGACCGTTATTTGCTGCGGTTTTACCTCGCAGCCCTTGTTGTAGCAGCAAATGAGATTTTATTATTGGCTGCAGACATTACAACCGCAGCCTTTAGTCATTTTTCAAAATCAAAAAAAAAAAAAAAAAAAAACATTTGCTGCGGACATTCACAACCGCAGCCTTTTAGTCATTTTTCAAAATAAAAAAAATTCCAGATCTTGAACAAAAATTCCAGATCTAAAATAAGAACCCAGAAAACATCAACTATCAAACGACGAACAAAAACTATAGATCTTGAACAAAAACGATGAAAAAAACATCAAACAAAACGATGAACATCAAAAACATCAAACAAAAACAATGAACAGAAACTATAGATGTTGAACAAAAACGAAATGTGTTCTATCAAAAAACATCAAATAGGCAAGAAACATCAAATAAAACAACATCTATAAACATTTTTAAAAAATTACAATAAAAAAACGAAGAACTTTACAACGAAATGTCTTCTACATCTTGTTCTTCAAAAAACCAAGAAAAAAATGAAATTTAGATAGGTTGAAACATCTTGTTCTTCAACGAAATCTCTTCAAAAAACCCAGAAAAAACATCTTGTTGTATTGATTTGCTACCTTCAAAAACTCAAAATGAAGGAGGAAGCGCAAAATTCAAGGAATTGATTTTGATTTTTCGAGATTTCAGATGAAAGATGAGATTTCAGATGAGGAGTTGATGAAAGATGAGATTTCAGATATCAGGAAGACATTACAACCCAGAAGAAGGCGCTTTGTTTTAATCAAGGAATTGATCATGAAAGATGAGGCGCTTTCAAAAGAAGAGCTTTTTAGGGTTTTTTAATTTCAGAAGAGCAGGAAGAGTGTTAGGGATGAGGCGCAAAAATTCAACGAGTGAAATTCTTAGGGTTTTTTAATTTCATCTTTCATTAATTGAGATGAGGCGCTTTTAATATAGGCTGAAATTAGGGTTTTTTAATTTTCTTTTGGGCTGGGCTTCACATTTGCTACGGACCCTAAAAAATACGCAGCTGATGAATTTTTTTTCAATATTAGGCTATTGGCTGCGGACAAGGCACAAACTGCAGCCATTGAAGTGTTTTTTTTTAAATTATGGTTATTGGCTGCGGTTTGTGCCTTGTCCGCAGCCAATGAGTGTTTTTTTTAATTAAGTATATTAGCTGCGTATAGCTTATACCCGCAGCCAATAAGCCAAAGACAATACGATTTTTTCCACTAGTTACATAAACGTGAGCCAAATAACGTTACTCATAATATAAGGAGTATGTATTGGATTCTCATTATTATTGGACCTCCTAAACATACGGCCAAGATGGCCTTTATATAGCCAAAACAAAACCATGTGGTGGCACTTTTGCCACCTTAGGCATTCTAAGCCCGACACGTGTCATCACACATGGCACAAAACCTACAAGCCACGTGGCGCTTCGCATGCAAGCCACGTGGCGCCTCTCTGTCCCGTGTTACAATTTTATCCACTTTTCCAATTATGTATCTTTAAAATATGTGACCTCACGAGCGTATAGCTTTTTATATACACCCATTCAATCTCAAATTTTCATCGTATAACTTACTTTGTTCCAACTCTATAATACAACTGATATTCTCAAATAATAAAATATTATTCTGAGTCCCAATATAATAACATACTTGAAATTTAATAACCCAAATTATATTAACTAATTACTATTAATTAAGCTGCTAAAATAGGGGCTGTCTCATTCTCTCCAACTTAAATAATTTCGTCCCCGAAATTACTTTATTCTTCAGATTGCATAAACTCATATTCTCCCCAACTTAAGGATAAACCTTAAATTACTTTATTCTTCAGATTGCAAATTGATATTCTCAAATAATAAAATATTATTCTTCAAATTACTTTATTCTTCAGATTGCAAATTGATAATCAGAACTTCAAACATTATTAGCAACATTTTTAACTTTTAAACAAAGATCTTTTGACAAATGTACGAAAAACTTGATAAAGTTTTCCTCCAAAACGAGACAAATTAATTTATTTTCAAAATCAAATTTGTTTTCTCGCCAAACTAACTTACTAAATCTCCACATCAACTCTTACCTTATACTTAAATACTTTTTAACAAATCTTTACTTGTTTTAATCACTTCAACCATTTTGTATCCTCAATTTGAAAATTCGATTCTCTAATTTACTTGATTTTTTCAAATATTAACACAATTTCACTTAAGAATTATTATAACCCCCGAATACATCGAAAGTATCACTTTAAATTACACATTTTATTTTTCATAGTCAAATAACTTGAACCTCAAATTAGAAAATTCCTTGATTACTTTCGACTTTCAACCTTTAATAACTTATTACTCAATCGTTCTCGTTTAACTTCCACTCATAATACGTTTATATCCGCCTTTAATACATAATTCTTAACACCTTACGTTTCAAACACATATTTCCCAAATAACATCCACACTCTTGACATTCAATTACATACAATTCTTAACCTTTATTTCGATCATTCGGTTCACTGTTAATACACCTTTTTCCAACTTAGTCTATTCAAATTTTATCCTTTAATGTCTCATCCAATCATGGTTTTAAAAAAAAATCTTTCGTTCCCCTAACTATTAGCTTTTCAATCACCTCGATACAACTAGTATATATCAACGTAGTTAGCTTCGAATCAAATATTCATTTTCCATAGGTATAATTTGTCTTCAAATTTCTCCATACATGTAATACAAGACTTCCATAACTTTTAGTTGATTCTTATTTGACTTATGAACATCAACTCACATTAACCATAAATAACGCTTTACATAATGTGAACCATTCAAACTTTTTAATTCTCAAATTTATCCTTTCAACATCGTAAATCATTTAGAATATTCTCCATCATAATTTTTCATTTACCTCAATACGTATAGAGTACTTAATAGGCTTACCACAATATAAATTTTACGACCTTCCTATTCATATCAACTCTTATTCCATTTTCACAACTTCCCATAATAGAAATTCTTATCCAAATATCATTAAATTTAACATGTCACAGATACTTTTCTACATTCGTTATTCCTTGATTGATTTTCAATCTTTACACACAGATAATTCATAACTTTCAATATTCCCTAAATGCTTCTTTTGAACTCTATGCATCGAATAATTCTTGCACAACATCATCTCAGTACTTGATAGGCTTGGTCCTCAACTCTTTATTCCACTTATCGGAGTATATATATAATATTTTTTGTAAAACAAATACTTGAAATACATACATTTTCAAGTTGAAATTTTAATCTCTTTTAAAAACAACATTCTTTTTCATGACATATAAACAATCACACAAAATTTCATATGACATCAATTAGATCCACCTATCAAGATTTAAACGAAAAAATTCCCAATTAAACTTTAATATATCCTTTAAAACTCCTTTCACCAAACTTCGAAGCCCCAAATTAATATCTGGACATAACTCTTGGCCAACGGCATGACTCTTACTAAAAGAGAATGCACAACACGTAAGGAAACTTCAAGATTTCTTTTAACATATAAGCATGTCACACATCACACATATAACACATAATCACATTAATACCATTCGATTCTTAGAAGTTACACCCTAAGACTCGACTACCGCCAAGGTAGTCAGGATCGGGATTCTTCGTAGGATCGAAATCAACTTGTGGGATCGGATCGTAGGATTGGATCGTAGAATCAGACGATCCTACAAATTTGCAGAATTAACAAGTTATATTATGTCTATGTTTATTGTTTTGCCTTAATTTTCTTAAAACTCATACATTTTCTTAAGATTTTTCTTTAATTACAAAATGCATACATATCTTACTTTTTTTAATGTCGTTTTTTCTCTATTCTTAATGAAATGGGAATCTATATATAAGATATGCACTACACATAATATATTTTAAAGAACATACACACAAAGATATAATAATAAACCATAGTAAGAAAAAAGAACAAACATACTAGCAAAAAAAATTTAATTAGTAGTTTTGACCGATTCTACGATCCTACTAACGATCCTAGATGATCCTAACGATCCTGCCCACGATCCTACACGATTTCGACCGATCCCACCGATCCTACTGATCCTATGCGCGATCCTGACTGATTCCGATCCTATTCACGATTCTAGTCGCTGGCACCGATCTGGGTTGTAGGTGTAACACCCTGGCCCAACGGACCACCGGTGACTACTCATAGAGACTATAGACTAGCCCCACAGACCAACACAAGTCTTTCCAGCGCACTTTGGCCTTACTCGTGCGCACCCGGAAAACTTCCCAGGAGGTCCCCCATCGGAAGATTGCTCCCCACCAAGCACGCTTAACTGTGGAGTTCTTAGCAAATGGGCTCCCTAGAAAAGAAGATGCACCTTGTTGATATGAGTATTCTATCAATCCCTTTTCAATCTAAATCTGGGGTATCACAGTAGGATCGTACGATCCTACGATCCAGATCGCGATTTTGATAACCATGACTACCACGCTCTCACGGATTTTCGAAATTCATTTTTCAAAAGATTTGTACTTTGATATGAAGATTCGAGTACTCCAGAAACAACCATGCTCTGATACCAATTGAAACAGCCCAAATCGGCGTATATAATATTATAATACTATCTGCAAAGCACAGCGAAAGACTTATAAAAGTCTGAGCTGAATCCAACCTGTGGCTTGATAGCCACAACAAACTAATATCAGAGTATTTAAAACTTTTTACATTAAATAAGTGAATACTATTTACAAAACGTTATAAAATATTACAATTTATTTTTAAATGTCTAATTTACATTATGATTTTCAAAAAAAAGTCCTCGCCGTGCACTTAACCCATAACACAAGAAGGCATCATCTCCACAGCAGAGTTAGCCTGAAATTAGATCTACCCCCCAGAAAGAGATAGGCCCCATCAAAGACTGTCAACAATTGAATTGTTGAGTAATCCAACAAACTATTACATTTATATGCATCTCATTAACAATCATCTTCAATTCAATCATTTGGTATTTTCTTATAAAATAATAATTTATCAAAATCCAAACTCTTTTACAAGATTGTTTGGTATCGACATAAATACGAATAAGAACATTTGGTTTATAACGAATCAAAACACGGCTATAACTTTACAATTAATAGAGAAAGTCAAAATACGACTATTACTTCATAAGTTAATAGCGAAATCAAAATATGGCAAATGAAACATATGAATTCATTTGCAAAACAAACAAAACTTTATATAGCAAACATATTTATTCAAAACTCATATTTAAACAATAACATAAAAATACTTTAAAACGTGGGAATATATGGACCGTCAGGAAGAAGGCTTGATCTAAATCCTGAGAATATATGGACCGTCATCACCGAAATACGGTTCTTGCAAGAACGAAACGGGACCGGGGGCTCGAGACTAATCCGAATAACCATTACCTATTATCAAGCTATAGGATTTCATAATAATCTGGATATAAATATCTGTTGCCAATTCCCAAAAACGGACATTTTTCAATGTCAAACATTTAATATAAAACGAATCAATAAATCACTTGATTTTCTTTAAAATGAATAATCATAACTCATTTTCATAGTACAATATTTTAAAGCTCATATTAATAAAGCTATGAACATACAAAACATAGTTTTGATCAAGGATTAAAAGACAAGTCAAACAAAGTCAAATTCCAAAGTTTCAAACACCAAAAATTAAAACATAACTTGAACTTTAAAATACTTAAATTAAATATAAAAGATAATAGTGTTTGTAAGATTACCTTTATGATGTAAAATAGCCTAATAGGTCCTTCATGATGCCCAATGGCAATCAGGTGGATTAGTAATTAGGACTTATTCTATCAATTGATCAATATCCACATATAAGCTTTATCATGTAAAATAATATTTTTATGAGATCGAGATATTTACATAAACGTGAGCCAAATAACGTTACTCATAATATAAGGAGTATGTATGGGATTCTCATTATTTTTGGCCCTCCTAAACATACGGCCATGATGGCCTTTATATAGCCAAAACAAAACCATGTGGTGGCAGTTTTGCCACCTTAGGCATTCTAAGCCCGACACGTGTCATCACACATGGCACAAAACCTACAAGCCACGTCACTACAAAAAAAGTTGCAGCTACCCACGCTTATATAGCCATGTTTAAAAAAGTGAGGCAAACTATTTTGTAATTAGGCACACTTGTTGCATTTAGTCACACTTATTAAGTGTGACAATTTTAGTCTCACTTATAAGCATGGCTAAAAGGTAACTTAAATCAATTTATTGTATGTAAACAATGCAGCCATACTTCACAAGCGTGGCTAAATGTTAAATAATTAAAAAAATATATATAAAGTGAGCCATAGTTAATAAGTGTGACTAACTTCGAAGTAAAAAATATATAATAAAATCAGGCACTCTAAATAAGTGAGGCTAAAATCCCCAAAAACAAACCCTAATTGCACCCTCCTTCTTCATCTTCACATTACCCTCTTAGTTTATCTCTCTCTCAAAAGCCCTAAAACCAGTGCGATAGGCGACGACACCTCCTCCATCTTCATCATCTTTAGCCTCCACTCTTCACTGTTGACAAACAATCTCCTCCATCTTCGATCTTAACTCTTCACTGGTGCTCACAGTAGGTGGCAACTTTCTCCGACTTTCTCATATCTCAGGTTCGTTCTTTGATGTTTATTTTTTTTGTTTATCAGTCTTTAAGTAGGTCTTTAAGGCCCCATAACCCTAATTTCATCTCTTAACTTGTTTTCTGATTCCTCCATCTTCAACCCCTAATTTCATTTACTACCCTTTTATTTTATCTTCGACGTTCATCGAACTGCAGGCTTAATCAATCCTTCTTGTGGCTTCATCTATTCTAAAGTAAGTATCTAAATTATGAGTTATATTTGTTGATTTATTTTCTTGGAACATTTTAGAACATTTTATGCTCTAAAGTTAAGAAACTGGGTCTTGATTTTGTTTTTCTTGGAGTGATTTTTAGACTTGATTTTGTGTTAAGGTTTTAGAGCAACTTAGCGGTCAGACCTCTGTTTACTCCAAAGGTAAGAATGTTTTTGTTATACTTTAAAGTAAGTATCGCTAGTGTTATTATGACAAGCCACTAGTATTGCTCTGCATTCTAGCTGGAATAGATTTGTAGGTGTTTTTTTTTTGTGTTCAAAACTATGTATGGATGGTTAACTTGAGTAGAAATTTTCTTTAAACTGCTTTTGTATTGAATGATGTATTGGTTCAAAATTCTTGAATTAGGTTCTTAGACGAGTTTCAATGCTAGGTGACAGTGTATTTACTTATTCAAGTTATATGATTTAATGCCTCACAATTCCTTACAAAGAAGCTATATGATGTATTTGTTCGTAGTGTAAAGGTTTCATTCACATTGTGATTAAGTCGGAAGTGTTTATGTATGTATGCCTCATGTTCATTGAGCTTTATTTTTTTCTATTATGTGCAACAAGCAAAGAATCTAAGTTTTGGTTTGTTTATATGTGCAACAACTGATGTCTGTTATGATATTGTTGCCCCAGTAATTTTTATATCTGGAAGTTTGTTATGGTGAATTACTTTGAAGTGCAATCTGCAGTTCCAGACTTCCAGCACAATATCAGCATTGGCCTTTGCAACTTTTAGAAGAGTCATAAGGTGGCAAAGCACTCAGCTGCCTGAGCATCTTATTCTCAACTTTAGCTTCAGGCAGCTGCTCATCACAGGTATGCATTCCAGAATTTTAGACTGCTGTGTTTTGGTCTTCAACATTGACCCACGATGCTTTATGTACTCACTAGTAAAAAAAACTCTCATTATAAGTATGTCATTTGATTGTATACACCTTATAATGGAGTTGTCGGTTAGTTGTCGCTTATTTTTGGTATTTTCTTGGGCATATTTTCTGATGCACTGTAAGTCTTTTTTCTTTTCTCTCCATTTTGGTTTGTTATTTATTCTGATGTTGATTATAAGTATATCATCAGTTTCTTGTAATTTGCAAAATGATTACATTATGTTTGTGCCTTTATTGTTTGTGCTAATGCTACTTCAGTTAATTATGTTTGTTATAAGTATATCATTGGTTTGTTATAAGTATATCATCAGTTTCTGATGCACTATAATTTACTAAATATTCTAGAGTATGAACAAGTTAGATGCTAATGCTACTTCAGTTAATTATGTTTGTGCCTTTCATTGATATGATTACATCTTTAATGAAATTTTATTCATTTTGGCTTAGAACTAATGCTACTTCAGCTCATTGTAATTTGCAAAATGATTTATAGCAATACATCTATTATGAATTTATTGTTTGTCAATTATAAATTTATAAACTTAGTTGCTTAATTCTTTTCAGCTTTATCATTGTGTTATTGACTAGTTATAAAATTAGGATGGGTGATTGTCAATAGACCCTAGTTGATTCTGAACAATGTATGAATACTGGTCTTTAGGTTTCTTTCAATAAGTACTCGTCATTCTGTTGCAGACTTACAGTGCTTCACTGGTTTCTCCACAGATAAATACAGTTACCAAGACCAACCAAAAGCAAATTTTGAGAAGACCAATCAACCAGGTTCAAGTAGAAATCATCACATGTAATTTCCTAGAAACATATGAATGTCTCAAGTAACAATTAATGTATGGGTGCCGTGTATTTTGGATGTATAGCTTCTTTTGCCTTTTAAGGCCTTTTTTAGTTGGTTCCTTGTTTTAGTTTGTATAAATTTTATTTTAGTAATAAAAAATCTTTTGCCAAAATAATGATGAGGATGATAATGAAGAGGATGAGGATGCTGTTTTGTTCATCCTTATTAATGCTTTTTGTTTTACAATTGCTCCTAATTGTTGATCTGCTGCTGATCTGCTTGTATTGCTAGTTCTGCACATCACTATTGTGTTGCGTGCTAGTGTTGTCTGTTTTGGGTCATTTATGCTTGTTCACTATTGAGAGTGCTAGTGTTCACAAAATAATTATTATTATTATTTAAATAATAATAATAATAATAATAATAATAATAATAATAATAATAATAATATCTTATAATAATAATAATAATAATAATAATAATAATAATAATAATAATAATAATAATAATAATAATAATAATAATAATTTACTGCCAAAATTATTTAAAATTTCAATTATACTCATTAGCCACGCTTATAATGTGTGTGAAAACACGAGCAAAATAATTGACTATGAAATAATTTAGCCTCTCTTATTAAGTGAGGATAGTTTACAACACCTATAAGTGTGGCTATAGGTACTACCAGCCACTATTATAAGCGTGGCAATCAGTAATTCTAGTCACGCTTATTAAGCGTGCCTAAAATTTACCCACACAAGCACAGACCTCGCTTTTTTAAGCGTGGCTAAATCCATCAGCCTCACATATAAGCGTGCCTAAATGCATTTTTAAGCGTGGGTATCTGCAACATTTTTTGTAGTGCGTGGCGCTCCGCATGCAAGCCACGTGGCGCCTCTCTTTCCCGTGTTACAATTTTATCCACTTTTCCGAGCATATAGCTTTTTTATATACACCCATTCAATCTCAAATTTTCATCGTATAACTCACTTTGTTCCAACTCTATAATACAACTGATATTCTCAAATAATAAAATATTATTCTGAGTACCAATAAAATAACATACTTGAAATTTAATAACCAAAATTAACTTAATTAATACTATTAATTAAGCTGCTAAAATAGGGGCTGTCTCAAAGCCTTATAAAATCTGCTACTAAAACAATCCAATCCTAAGGACTTATTATCATCAATACTCTAGATGGCTGCCTTTATCTCGTCAGCACTAAAATTAAGATCCAAAAGTGGCCACAAATCTCTACACAAGATAGGACCATTATGAATAGTTGGGCATATGCAATCTAGCTTTGTTGTCCATCCGATAGCATAAGAGATCCGAGTAGTAAGACATAAAAGGTTGACGAATATCTGGTGGATCACTAATAATTTTATCCTCTATCAAGAGCATATGAATATGATTATGGTTCCTCTGTTTCTTAATATTGCTATGGAACACAGTAGAATTTTCATCCCCATACTACATCAAAATCAGCTTGGCCTTTTGTTGGAAAAAAAAGCATAATCCTCCTTCACTTTCCCTAGCTGTTGATTTAAAGCATGTTCAATATTGGCCATAATAAGGTTTTGAGGGTTATTTTGGAGTTTTGACTGAGCCTCTACATAGTGTTGTTCAGCCTTGCACAAAGAGGCTTGAATAAGGGTATGAAGGAATCTGCTTCTAAGAACAGACTTAAGAGTTTTCAGTTTCTGCTGAATTGGGAAAATCACACAGCCTGGAATTTGCATTTGCCAAACTCCTCGGACAACCTCAATAAAATGTTCATTGTTATACCAAAAATTGAAAAATTTAAACGAATTAGCACAACTGACTTGAGAGTAATATCAAACCAAGATGGGGGAGTGATCATAATTTCCTTCAGGGAGGAACACCATTTCAGAATGAGGGTAAGGGTAAGTAGTGTCCCAATGATCGTTGCATAAAGCTCTGTCTATTTTGCTGAATACTCTATGCCCTCCCTCTTGTTTGTTATTCGATATATAAAAGTGACTATTACTTTTCATATCATGAACTTCACAATTAGAGATGTAAGATCACAAGGGACCAATTTCAGAGAAAGTTACTGCATGACCAACACGCTCATTAAAGTTTGCTATACAAATATACAATTGAAGTCACCCAAGATAACGCACAGATCCATATAGGAAGCAGCAAGTGTCTCAAGGTGATAAAGCATTTCGAGAAGCTCTACCTTATTAGTAGCACTATAAACAAAAGAACAAATAAAAGGGCTACCCAACAAAAGATTTAACCTCAAGATGCATTATTTGGCTACGACAAAAGAGAATGTTAACCACCATTTCTTCCTGTTTCCAACCAATCATCATTCTACCCTTATTACTCCAAGTTAGGTTATGAGTAAAACACCATCTAGGGCACAACCTTTGATAAATGGAACCTAGGTTATGATGCTTCACCTTAGTTTCTAAGAGGCCAAACAAGTTCACATGATGATGGAGAAGAAATCGAGGCACCACCAGATTATTTCCTAGTTGTGTTTAGACCTCTTACATTCCACAAAATAATGTTATTCATTTGGAGGGATGGGGTGAGCAGTAAATTCATACTCCACTGTGACTATATCAGGTAGTTCAACAGAATTAGGAACATAGGTTTCAGTCAAAATAGCGAACCGATTACTAGTGTCAAGGGGAGCAGTAAATTCTGCCTAACCAAACAGAAGGCATCACTATTAACCTCTGAAGGAGCTACATGCTTAGAAACCTTATGAACCCATTTCTGAACAAGACCAGCTCTACAAGAATCTTCCCCATGGCCTAGTTGTTTACACTTATGGCATTTTAAAGGTTTCACTCATACTCCACTGTGACTACCACTAATTCATCATCCTCAATAATAAAGGAGATGGAATCAAAATCGTTACTCATCATCATCGTCATCCTACACAGTATATCCCGCTCATAGAAAACTATGGGCAGGGTCGAGGGAAGGACGATGACAACTCATACCCGTGAAGGAGAGCACGGCTAAAAGGAGTCCCCCAGCTCCAAGATGATAAAGATACGTACCTACCTCGTGGCTGAAAAAACACATAATAGATCCAATACGAATGTAAATCAAAATCGTCACTATTAATGTTTAATTCAACAAGGAATCGAGAAAACTGTTACGATCTTTTTTATGGTAGCATTGTCAACTCTAACTACAATACCCAACATATCAGCTATGCTCTTCAAACACCTTTCACCCCGGTAGTGCATACCTAGATGAGGGAAACGAACCCATATATGGGTAAAGGAAAGATTGTCCTTCTCATAGGACACATTCTTAGTCCATGGTCTAATAATAAAAGGTTTCTTGTCAAATAAAATTCCATTGGACTCTCAAGCAACAGCTAAACTAGTTGAAGAGTTAAAACATACAATGAAAACACCCTAAGCTACTGTACCAATTTTATAAACATCATCAGCATTCCAAATTCTCTTTGACATGGAGATGGGGGTTTGCTCCAAGGACAGAGCAAACCATAGAACTTTCCCAAAAATTTAATTCATCCTCAATATCCTCATCATTGATTTTAATAGGTTTAGGATAGGAAGGAGGTATACATGATGCAAAAATAGTCGAAGGGCCTGGCTTCAAAACTGAAAATTGACTGGCTTTAAAGGAGGAACCCTCGCCACCATAGAGTCGCAATTCACTGTAACACCCCCATAATTAGGCCAAATTTTAAACAGAATTTTTCAAAAAAAAAAAACCATAAACCAAACCTAATCATGGGAGCGTTACCGCCACATCTATGCCTGATAAGGAATAAATGTAAGGCTAAACAACTATATAAAATAATCCTATACAATTTATGAACTATACAATTTTTACAACTGGAGGTGAAATTTTAACAGAGACGTGACTAAAACTAATTTTCTAGGTGAACCCACTACTACAAATCATCACTTGTGCCACTAATTATGCCACGGGAATTCAAAATCCGTGGCAAGTTTTGATCTTGCCACGGGAAAAATAGATTTCAAGACAATATCACAACCATACTCAAGTTTTTTGCCACGGGTAAATATAATCGAGGCAAAGATGCACTTGTGCCACAAGTTATGCCACGGGTAAATATATACCGTGGCAAACAAACACTTTTGCCACGGGTAAATTAATACCGTGGCAAACAAACACTTTTGCCACGGGTAAATTAAAATACCTCACTACCACCTTTTTCAATTATTATAATCACTAAAAATACCCCACTACTATTTTTCCTTATTTTGCGTGCCCACTACAAAGTGGACAAAACTAATGGGACGGATGGAGTAATACACCAAGTAGTAGGAGTGTTATTTTATAAGTATAATAACATAATTTAAATTATCACTAAATAACTTATGGCCTAGTGGTTGGAGTGTTGGTATGCCAACTTGAAGGTCTTGTGTTCAAACCCTACCCAAGGCATTTGTGTGGAAGGAATGTTACTGATTATTAACATTAAAATCATACTACTAGTTGAATTTCATTGTTTACGAGTCTAGTGTATAAATGATTTGTAGCCACGTGTGGTGCGCTTGGTAGACGAATATAATTTACAATGATTCTCTTTATGTGACTGAAGAATATGATTAGCCACAGGTTATGCTTGTGGCAAAACAATATAATTAGCCACGGGATCTACCGTGGCAAGAAAAAAAGTTTTTGCCAGAACCATAATTTTCCCGTGGCAACAATCTAGCCACGATCACTTGTGCCATAGTAGTCTCTAACTAAAATTCCCGTGGCTAGACATCATAGCCATGGGAAATTCTTACTTGTGCCACAACTGCTACTGTGGCACAAGGGATGATTTGTAGTAGTGACCTCACTCTACGAACCCCACGCGATCGATAACCTGCAAAAATAAGGATACAAGAAAAATAAGGAAAAACTCCCAAAATCAGATAAACTGGGTAATTCCAACTCCATCCCGTAAAACAGTTAAATTTGAAAATAATTTAAGAAAACAAAATATACTTGAGTTGAAATAATAGTAGAAAAAAAAATATTATCAAGCTGAGTTAAATATCAAATTTTATGAGTATAAATTAAAATAAAACATAAGCCAATTGGTTAATTTGATATTTAATGGCGACAACACATATATCGAATTTTAATTTGAGGGAACGAGAACGCCAGTAGGCCGAGGCTTTACCCCTATACCTACTTCATCAAGAGGTTGTCACCCCAAATAATTCATCAAGGCCAGCAGATTAGTCTCAGGTAACCCTAGTTTATACACCCCTTCTACTTGGATCACAACAAATAGAAGGAAGACCAAAAATCGTATCGAGCATCAAAAATAATAATAATAATAATAATAATAATAATAATAATAATAATAATAATAATAATAATAATAATAATAATAATAATAATAATAACCTGTCGGCAGCTATACTAACCAAACAGGGCAACCTGTTCATCACTCTTATACTTGGATCACAACAAATATAAGAGCTTCATTCCCATCGTTACACTTTACGTGATTTAATATATTTTAATAATTAGTCGCGAACACATAAACATATAGTCAAACATTACATTATACATTTTATGTAAAATGACCATAAATTTTCTCCATAAATATACATCTCAAAAATATCCAACTGAAATCTCATTTGTCAAATCACCTTCTTAACATCAATTGGGTGATAACAATAAAAATCATATATATTTCTCTTTCGACTCAAACCGTCTTTTAAAACCGTTATGAACATAATAATATAATTTTCATAAAATAATAAGATAAATACTTTTCTTTCAAATTTAAAACCATATCAAACTTGGTTTAAAATAATAATACAAGTTTTATCAAAAATAAATAATTTTAAACTGAAGGTTTGACAAAAAATAATATTCAAGATAAATTGAGTATTAAATTTTAAAACATAATGGCACATAAAATAATATCATATAAATCATGTAACACATTAACAAATTAATATCACATAACACCTAATACTAACGGGATAATCCTAAATAGATGGACATCGAAAATTACCTTGTGAAAAGAACCCTAAAACATAAATGTATGCTCTATCAAACTTCCTTTAAGAACTTAACTTTAACGTATGATTGTTGTTTAGAATTTGTATATAGAATATCTAAAGATTGAAAATACTATAATGGAGAAAAAAAGAATTGATAATAGGTGTAAAGAAAGAAAAATGATTAATGGGAGAAAAAGAATTAGAATGAGAAGAGAGAAAACTGATTTAGAGAAATATCAAATATGAAAAACAGTTTGGTTTATCAATATAAAAATGAGATAGGTTAATAGATTTAGAGAAAGAGTGGGAAAGATAATGGGGTAGGATGGGGAGTTATTTTAGGAAGTGGTGAAGGAAGTTAATTTTTAATATAATTTTTGTTTAACCGTGTAAATGAGTTTTCTAAACTTTAAATTTTTTTATTAAGTTCTTTTTAATAATGTTTCTTTAATTTATATTCTTGTATTTTAAATTATAAATTTTTTATATTTCTTTTTATATTTTTTTATTATTATTTTTTTGTTATTCTTTTTTTTTAAAATATCTCGGATATTACATTCACACTACCAGTCACTGGCTTCAAGTTGTTGGAAATCAATGGAACAGTAGCCGGCTAGTTTGGAGATGCCATTGTCACCCCAGAACCACCATGAGTGCTGCCACGCAAAGATGAGGTCTAATGCTTGTATAGATTTTGGTTTTGTAGGTGTACAGAGACATATTAGGGTCCAAAATTTCATTCTCTAAAATGCCTAAATCTGGGTTTTGCCCACCAGATCTGTGCGATATCGAAACAGAGGAGGATGAAGTAGAGCCGTTAGAACAAGAGGAAGAAGAAAACCGCTTCACTGGTTCTTGTTTCTATGGTCGCCCCTGCCTCTTGCCATTGTAGGTATGGGGCAAGCTTCAAACCCAAAAGAGAAAACGGTAGAGAGAAAAACAAGTGAGAGAAGAAATTCCAAGACTATTCTTTCTTTATATATAACTAGTTTTTTAGTAAAATAGTTAGCTAATTGATTAATTAATTAATATTAGGAAAATTTGCTCAAAATAATCCTAACTATCATCCGTTGGCCAAAAATAATCCCAACTATCAATTATGTTTTACTAATCCCAACTATTCTTATAATTTGTTGAAAACATACCCATCTGCTTCGTAACTGGCTGCAACAGGTAACATTTCCACTTTTTTTAATAAAATAGCTCCAATGATAATGGAAGAACTATCGCTGCAATTGATGTGCTCGTTCCAAAGGTATTCGTCTTATCTTTATTGTTGGCTTCCCCAAAAGTATTATTTTTGCTGGATTATGAAGCGTCATTGTTCTATTAAGTTTCAAGTCGAGGATAAGGTATTCCTTCGAGTCGTACCAACTAAAGGAGTGATGAAATTTTGGAACAAGGATAAACCCAGTTATAACGGTTAGGTTTAGACCTTATGAGTTATGATACCTTGGATGAACTAACTTAGTTAATAAGTGAGCCCTTTTGTTTTCAAGCACTGTTCTACTCTGATTTCTACTTTGTGTAAGTTACAAAGTAGGGTTTATTTATTAATGGTGACTTTTATGTATTTTATTAAAAAATTTGTTTTTGTAGTAAAGTAAGAAAGAATTTTAGAATGGTGAATAAGATCCTTCTGATTTCAATCGCCGTCTTACTAGTAGTCTTGTTGCTTTTCAATTTCAAGGAGCATGAATCAGGTGTGTTCAATGAAACTTTTTATTTAAAAACAAAGAAACTTCGTAATAAAATTTTTATTTGCTAAAATTCTTAATTTTTATGTTGATTAAGTAGATGAAAAAGGGGAGATGTGGGCACTTTTGGTAGCAGGGTCTTGTGGCTATGACAAGTATAGACATGAGGTAGCTTCTCAATGTGACATGTTGTGTTGAAAAATGTCACATTTAGTAGCAAGTATTATGGAAAGGAGGAAGTTTTCATTTAGCAACTACGACATTTTAGTCACGCTTAATAACTACTACAATTTAATAATTTTAACCGACTGATATTTGTCACGCTTATTAAATTTTAAAACAAAATGGTTTCAAAGATGCAAATGTACTTGTTTTCATGTCTGGAAATGCGGTCAATTATGGTAACAATCCAAGGAAAGGGACCTTTATCAACAATAACAAAGGCAATTTATAGCGGATCATAAACTGCTATAAGAAGCATGGAAGACTATTTATAGCCTTAGTGATTTATTGTTGTTGAAAGTATTTTCTATAGCAGTTCATAACAGCTAGACAAAGACATTTTCAACAGCTATAAATAGCCTTTTTTTGGCATAGTGTTTGTTATTTATTTTTTCTACTTATATTTATTATAATATTTTTTTGTTTTTATTTTTTTATAGTATCGAGCATCATACCATTGTTATACAATAATCATTTAAAATTCGTATAATCATACTATATTTTAAAACAATAAAAAATTTAAACACGTGTTAAAGTTTTATATCTCAATCCTACCACATATATTATTTAATTTTAATTTTAGATTCAATATTCATACATTAATGGTGGTGGTAGAAATATTTCTAAGATCAAATAATTTTTTTAACTAATGAAGTTTTATTTATTATTACATGATTTATTTTATCTATTTATTTTAATTAGAATATTTTTTATTTTTATTTTTTATTTTTTTATATTATCGGGAGAATGTATCATTGTTATAAACCAATAATTTAAATTTCATATATTAATTTATTACTTATATAATATTAATAAATGTTTATTTAAATAATTAATAAATCGTGCTTAGCACCGGAATCTATTTAGTTAGTTATATTTGTAATATATGAATGACATATTTCAAAAAAATATATATGAATGACATCGTATTTTATTGTTTTTTAGAATTATGTTGGAGATAATGTAACAACTCATAACCTTAGAACCGTCTTACATTGTAATAAATCACAAATTAAGGGGCAGTGAAAAAATGATTGACAGTGGACTAATTAATCGAATATTCTTCTTTTATTCCGATCACGGCAATGAAAATGATTTTCGTAAGTTTATTTATGCAATATTATTTTACATCTACTATATTGTTTATTAAATTTCATAGTTCATTAAGTATTAATCATTCGAATTTAATATCTATACTTCGATAAAATTTGTTTATAAATATTTAAAGAATTATTCAAATGTTATATTATCAAATTTAAGAATTCAATATATAAAAGATTTTATCCAATTTTCATATGATTAAGAAAGAATTTTAGAATGGTGGATAAGATCCTTCTGATTTCAATCACCGTCTTACTGGTAGTCTTGTTGCTTTTCAATTTCAAAGAGTATGAATCAGGTGTGTTCAATGAAACTTTTTATTTAAAAACAAAGAAAATTCGTAATAAAATTTTTATTTGCTAAAATTCTTAATTTTTATGTTGATTAAGTAGATGAAGAAGGGGAGATGTGGGCACTTTTGGTAGCAGGGTCTTGTGGCTATGACAAGTATAGACATGAGGTAACTTCTCAATGTGACATGTTGTGTTGAAAAATGTCACATTTAGTAGCAAATATTATGGAAAGGAGGAAGTTTTCATTTAGCAATTACGACATTTTAGTCACGCTTAATGACTACTACAATTTAATAATTTTAACCGACTGATATTTGTCACGCTTATTAAATTTTAAAACAAAATGGTTTCAAAGATGCAAATGTACTTGTTTTCATGTCTGGAAATGCGGTCAATCATTGTAACAATCCAATGAAAGGGACCTTGATCAACAATAACAAAGGCAATTTATAGCGGATCCGAAACTGCTATAAAAAGCATGGAAGACTATTTATAGCCTTAGTGATTTATTGTTGTTGGAAGTATTTTCTATAGCAGTTCATAACAGATAGACAAAGACATTTTCAACAGCTATAAAAAGCCTTTTTTTGGCATAGTGTTTGTTATTTATTTTTTTCTACTTATATTTATTATAATATTTTTTTTTTATTTTTTATATTATCGAGCATCATACCATTGTTATACAATAATCATTTAAAATTCGTTTAATCATACTATATTTTAAAACAATAAAAAATTTAAACACGTGTTAAAGTTTTTTATCTCAATCCTACCACATATATTATTTAATTTTAATTTTAGATTCAATATTCATACATTAATGGTGGTGGTAGGAATATTTCTAAGATCAAATAATGTTTTTAACTAATGAAGTTTTATTTATTATTACATGATTTATTTTATCTATTTATTTTAATTAGAATGGTTTTTATTTTTTATTTTTTATTTTTTTATATTATCGGGAGAATGTATCAGTGTTATAAACCAATAATTTAAATTTCATATATTAATTTATTACATATATAATATTAATAAATGTTTATTTAAATAATTAATAAATCGTGCTTAGCACAGGAATCTATTTAGTTAGTTATATTTGTAATATATGCATGACATATTTCAAAAGAATATATATGAATGACATCGTATTTTATTGTTTTTTAGAATTATGTTGGAGATAATGTAACAACTCATAACCTTAGAGCTGTCTTAAATTGTAATAAATCACAAATTAAGGGGCAGTGAAAAAATGATTGACAGTGGACTAATTAATCGAATATTCTTCTTTTATTCCGTTCACGGCAATGAAAATGATTTTCATAAGTTTATTTATGCAATATTATTTTACATCTACTATATTGTTTATTAAATTTCATAGTTCATTAAGTATTAATCATTCGAATTTAATATCTATACTTCGATAAAATTTGTTTATAAATATTTAAAGAATTATTCAAATGTTATATTGTCAAATTTAAGAATTCAATATATAAAAGATTTTATCCAATTTTCATATGATTGAGAATGATAACCTAATAATAACATTATGCGATTAGTGGTTTAAACTCACTCCCAGAAAAAAAAACAAATTTTGTTTACATGTGTAAAGAAAAACACTTGATAAGATTCTTTTTGTACTATAATTTATATATCAACTTGTTTTTTTAGAAATGCCAAGTCCTCGTTTTCGTGGATCAATTTCAAAAACAAAACTAGGAGAAATTTTGAATAAAAATATGACATGGGAGGATATAAATCAATGGTATATTTTTCGAACAAAATTTAAACCCCGAACCCCTTGAATTAAGTGTGTTTAATCTTCAGAATGAAAGATACAAATTCTTAAAGATGTGAACTTTACACTTTATTTATAGAACCAAGGAATTCTCAATGATTTCGCACCCATTAATCTTAGCAAGTTCTTCTGATATTTCATACTAATCATTAAACTAGAAATCCTAAAACAACTTCAATTAGATGATGACACATGTTTGAGATGATTAAAATTTTTGTTAATTAAACTTAATTGAGCTGGTAAAATAATCATGATACTAATACTTTAAACCTACGAGAAGTAAATCATTATAGCAATACCCTTAATTCTAATATAAATACCCAAAGTAAAATAATTCAGAGGACAATCTTTATATTAATCTAAATAAATGATTAAATATGATTCCTAACTAGACTAGAAATAAGCTAATCTACAATCAATCCTCACCCGGCTCCAAGTATTATTAATCTTGAGACTTGAGAGGGATTTGCCCTCAAATCCTGCGAATCACTATGCACATTATAAACCTCTTCTCCAATTTCAGACTTAAAAAGAAAAATAGTTTACATTCGATCCTTTTATCCTTTTCCTACTCTAGAATTTAAAGTATACCTATTGAGCAAATTTAGGATTTTGTTAGTGATATACACATCCATTGTTGTTATCAATATGATCCATCTTGTTAAGGAAAGGCTTCTTAATTTTCCGTAAGCTTCGATGGACTATATATTGGCTTATCTACCTCCAATGTAGTTAAGGCATATGAATATGGACAATCCTTTACCGTTTTTAGGGTTACTTTTTTTTCGAAATTCAAATCTATACAAGCACCATTTCTAACATGACACATGAAAAATTTTTCTTTTTGGTTGAAGATTAGGTGATGGTTCATTTAACCCTTTAATAGAAAATTAAGGAAAAATGTCGAATTTTTAAAAAATAAATAAAAGATAGATTTTTAAAAGAGATTGTTTTACTCTTAATCCTAATAAAAATACCCAAAGGAAATAAAAACTCACTAGGAAAACTGTACTTTACCCTATTCCATATAAAAGAATAAATTAAACTTGTAACCAATATAGGATACAAGCTAATATATTAACACTACAAATGTGTAAAATTTTGTGCAATGCGAGCATCAATCACTACAAGAAAATTCAGTTTTAGCAACAAGTATATATATATATATATATATATATATATATATAATATATATATATATATATATATAATATATATATATATATATATATATATATATATATATATATATATATATATATATATATTATATATATATATATATATATATATATATATATATATATATATATATATATATATATATATATATATATATATATATATATATATATATATATATTTTTGAAAATTTGGGATTATATATATTAAGACAAACCCAAAAAACACCACTGAAACCTTGGGAACCCCAACCCCGCCGGCATAAAAAACCCCGCGAGGGGAAAAAGCCATTGGAGAAAGGGACCAAGAGTCAGGCCACCCGAAACAGCATAGGGGTGGGCTATGCATCATCTCGATCATAAATGTTCACACACCTATCTAATGGCTCAAAGCAACACACCTGAGCCATCGATCCTGCAAAGAAAACATCCACCTATACACCATACTATGAGCTAGATACAAAAATCAACAATACAAAGCCATCAAAATACACCACCACACGAAAGAACAAAATTAAAAAACAGGTCCTCTATGTCGCCCCATAATCTCGATAGTGTGATTGTTTCACAAGAAGTTCTTCCGCCCATGTCCTCACTCGTATCTTGAGGGAATTGAAGAATCTGATCTCATCCACCTGGCCTCCTTCGAATTTGATTTTATTCCTTTGAAACCATATCGACCATATTGTACATCCAAAAATAAGAAGCCATAGCTTTGTATTACATCTTCTAGGCTTCAAAGTTATCCAAGCAACTGCAAAAGGAGCACATTGATTATGTAGTACACCTGTCACTCCCCACCAATGTAGTATCCTCATCCATATACTCCATGAAAAACTGCAAGAGAAAAGAATGTGAGAATTGGATTCCACCACAATATTACATAATGGGCATAGGGCATTTGATGCATCAAGAATGCCTTTATCGAACAAATAATCACCAGTCTTCAACTTTCCTAAACATGCTTGCCAAATAACAATTGAAGCTCTTGGCGGGGCCTTGATTTTCCACACAACGGTCGATACCTCCTTAGGTAGTGAAGGAGGTGATGAAGCAAAGACCTTATCCAAGATCCCTTTGATAGGGAACTTATTACATTCCACCCCATGCCAACAAACACCATCATTTCTTCCATTTTGAGGAATGATCTGTTCAACAAGTCCCATCATCCTCTCAAATTCTTCCTTTTCCCAATCAAAGAACCTTCTTCTCCAACGAAATTTCCAAATCCAAGAATTGTTTCGCCATTCCCCCATGTCACTAATAGTGTCATCTTTTTGCTCAGAAATAGTAAACAATCTTTGAAATAAACATTTCATAGGTCCAGTATTGACCCATCTATCATGCCAAAATAAAATACTCCTCCCATCTCCCACTTTTACAACAAGATTTTCTTCAACAATTGAGCGAACTTTCCTAGCACCCACATCATTACCCATAAGAAAACCCCATGTCCCCAATTTCATATTTGAAAAAGCATCAGTCGAAGCCTTTGAGCTCTTTATCTCATAAATGGATATTAGGATTCGTTTCCAAAGAGACTGATCACACACTGAAAATCTCCACCACCACTTGAAAAGGAGCACAAGGTTTTTGTACAATACATTTCCCACCCCTAAACCTCCCATGTTCTTTGGGAGTTCAATGGATTGCCAAGCAACAGGTGGCGGAATCAATTTCCCATTGTTGTTTACTCCCCAAAAGAAATTCCTCTGCATTTTTATTATTTGCATAGCCACAGTTTTTGGCATCCTGAACATACTCATGAAATATATAGGCAAACTATTAATAACACTTTTAATCAAAGTAAGTCTACCTGCCCGTGAAAGCACCTTTGATTTCCATGATGCCAGCTTGTTTTCAATCTTAGAAAGAACAGGTTTCCACGCAATGTGTTTGTTCATATTATCCCCCAGTGGAAGGCCGAGGTATGTGAATGGGCATGAATAGTGTCGGCATCCATTTTCCTCAGCAATATTTCTAGCCCATTCATTATCAGCTGCACTCCAGGTAATGATTTGAGATTTGCTGTAGTTTAGGCCCAAACCTGATAGCAAAGCAAAAACATCAAGAATACGAAAGTAGTTAGTAACAACTTCCTTTTTCCTAGGAACGAAAATAAGGGTATCATCTGCAAACTGTAAGTGCTTCAAAGGCACTCTATTTTTCCCGATATGTACCCCTTCAATTAACCTAGCCTCCTCCGCTTTTCTCAAAATGCAAACAAGAGCTTCACTAGCTAAGATGAATAAATAAGGAGACAGTGGATCCCCTTGGCGAAGCCCTCTCTCCATCTTAAAAGGTTTAAGGGGTGACCCATTAAGAATGATAGACATGGACGCTGTGGATACACACGTCATAATCCATTTAATCCATTTCTCACCAAACCCCAATTTTTCCATAACCCTTTGTAAGAAAACCCATCTCACCGAATCATATGCTTTTTGGAAGTCTAATTTTAGAAGGGCACCTGGGATTTTCTTCTTTTTAAGCCAGCCAATTGCTTCGTTAGCCACTAACACACCATCTAAGATCTGCCTATCCATGACAAAAGCACTTTGAGTCTCATCAATTAACGGCCCAATTACCTCCTTCAATCTAATGGATAGCAACTTTGCAATAATTTTGTAAATTGCCCCCACCATACTGATCGGACGAAAGTCCTCAATCGATACTGGATTTGCTACCTTGGGAATGAGTGTAACCCACGTAACGTTAATTGCTCTTGCTGCTTCACCTGTTTCAAGGAAACGGATTACATAATTATAAATATCATCCTTAAGCACATCCCACATTTCCCGAATAAATCTGAAGTTAAAACCATCGAATCCAGGTGCCTTGTCAGTGCCACATGCCCAAACTGCTTGTTTCACCTCTTCTCTAGAAGGTAAGGCTTCTAAGAACCTATTTTGCTCATCTGTTACCTGACTGTGCTCCCCAAGTTCGAAATCAATGTCCGGAACTTGCTTTTGCTTGAATCTTTCTTGGAAGTGTTCGAACACTTCATGCTTCAGTTCGTCTACCCCATTGACGACTCTGCTATCGAATTCTAATTGCAATATCTCGTTTCTCTTCCTTCTCAACAAAGTAGAAGCATGGAAGAATTTTGTATTATGATCCTTCATGCTAAAGCCGTAAGTTCTAGCCCTTTGCCTCCACAATCTCTCACGTCTAATCAACCAAGCTTGTAAGTGATTTTGACAAGCCCGCAGTCTAGCACATTCCTCATCATCTAAGGACCGAGTTTCACCCAACTTCTGAAGATCATGGACTGCATTTTCAAGCTTGAGAATGGTATTATCCATAGCACCAAATTTTTCTTTGCTCCATGCTTGTATTGGGCGTTTCAGGGCTTTGAGTTTATTGAATAGGCTCAAGTTTGGGATTTCCAACCATTCCTTTATCACAAAACTTTTAAACTCCGGGTGTAGAAACCAACTGTCATAGCATCTGAAGGGCTTAGGACCCCAATTGACCTTTTCCTCAAGTGCCAAAAGAAGAGGGTTATGATCAGACGATCCCTTTTTAAGGCCATGTAATCTCAAGAGAGGAAAGTTTAGGAGCCACTCATTATTACACAAACCTCTATCAAGTCTGCTCTGCGAGTTCCCTCTATTCCATGTGAATTTAATCCCCTGAAGAGGAATATCTATGAGTTGAGTATCATCAATCCACTTCATGAAGTCACGCATACTAGCATCAAATCTAAACACTCCGCATCTTTCATCTGGGTGTATTACTTCATTGAAGTCTCCAAGAAACAGAAAAGGTTTACCAATATTACACCACAAACCTCTCAACACATCATATGTTTGGCTTCTACCAGTTCTATCATTCGCCCCATATAAAACACATACGCAGCAATCAAAATTATTCTTGGTTATCGATCCTTCAAGGACAATCCATCTATCCCCAAGGTATCTTTGTGTGACACAGAAAAGATTCGGATCCCATATAGCAATTATACCCCCACTATGTGTCTCAGAAGCAAACACTTCACACCAGTCAAAATCGTCACTTCCCCACATTCTTCTCACTCGACGATTAAAGGAAATTCTATGTTTGGTTTCCACAAGGCCAATGAATGAGATTCTCCTTCTACTGATCAGTTGTTTAATGGAGATGCATTTTTCCCCCCTGCCAAGACCTCTAACATTCCAAAATAGCAAATTCATGATAAAATAATTGGGAAAACACCACCTAAGGGAAGACCCATTAGTTACCTATCGGGTTATCCGCCTCCAAGCCCATGATCCTCTTTGATTTTCTTAATTCCGTAACGACCTCCCCTTCATTGCGAGCATTAAAGCCACTTGATTTTCCAACTGACCACGTTTTCTTTGCTTCCTTCTCACTATTGGATTGTGTTGCCGGCACAAGTAAAGGGATTGGAAGAGAACATGACACCTTTTTTGGGCGTCCTTTTGATTTTCTCCTTGTATTATATTGCACACTTCCACATATTAAACTAGGCACCACCCTGCATTCAACTTCCATCATGGGGTCAAAGAAATCTATATGTTGACACTCCAAGCTACTTTGATTAGGTTGCTGGCTAGATAGTTGAATAAACGGGTCCACCCCTACTGTATTTTGTATAGAGTCAGCACCCCCTGCAATATCTACACCCATATTCACGCTGAGCTGTGCGACTTCAGCACTGTTTACTCGTAAAACACCTTCTCTGACTTCCTGTGTTGCACACAAATTTGCTGTATCAGGGGCTATGTCAGCCTCTCTCTGTGCTCCTAGCTGATCACAAACCACTTCTTGGGTTTCTAAAATCTCCGTCAAGTGGGCAGGCTGTGCAGCCGTATCTTCCAAGTCCCTACCCCTCTCATCATGGTTCAATGTAGTGTCCTTCCTCAAATCTGCCACTGCTGTATCGAGCCGCACAAACAAGTCATTTCTGTTTTCATCATTTTCGACCACCATTTCGTTGCTAGGTACCATGATTCTCAAGTCTTTTGGCTGATGTATTGCTTTTTCATTGCCAATTACTCTCGTTTCCTCCCTTTCTCCACTTGAAACTTTCTCATTCAATTCCACATTGTTAACATCATTGATTCTATGTCTACACCCACAATTTCCCACTTCATGAACCCACACCCAACATTCACCATCATTCCACACTAGCTTCACTTTCTCATGTATTTTGTGTTGTACCTCCGTGCAAATAAGTAACTTCGCCGATGTAATGCTATTGATCCCATTGTGCTCATAATCAAATTGCATAATTTTTCCCCATCGCCCTCCAATAGCTTCCAAACAATCATGACTCCAAACTAACGGGTGAATACCAACACATTCAATCCAAGTCATTCTCTCCACATAATTTTCATTCTCCGACCATTTCCGAACCCCCGGGAAGATTACATGAAGAGGCGAAGTCTCCTCCATGGCCTTATTTAGACAAGTTTCATTATCAAAGAAAATAGCAATTTTGGACGGGGTAATTGAGGATATATAGACAAAGGATAAGCCCGTCTCAATCAAATTATCAATAGCAATATCCAAACACAACACATTATCAATATCAACCACAGCAGCACAGCTAAGATTATCAGCCATAGTATTGTTTTTATTAACATTAATTGTTACCTCTTTAGGAAGGATCACAGGTTGTTTTTGAACAGTAGCTTGCGGCATCTTTGGAGCACCCAAAACGACCTCTGAGTATCTACGATGATCTCGAATGGACAGCTTTCCTTCACCCATATTAACCATCTTTGAGTGCTTTGATGGTATTTTACTAATCTTGACAGGGGCAACTTTTTTCTGGAACCTGGCCATGGATACACGCAGTACACTTCCATACACCCATATATATATATATATATATATATATATATATATATATATATATATATATATATATATATATATATATATATATATATAAACACAAAAAAGGATGAGATAAGTTAGAGAGAGAGGGAGTAGTGGGAGCTGTTTTCAAAATTTCTTCAACGGGCAGGGATTCCCAAAGCGTTTTCTTGGAAACTCAAAAAGTTTTTGCAGGTGTAACTTCTTGAATCTTTATTCTGGGAGACGAAGTGGCACCGCCCATGCCCACCGTCACAAATATTACTGGGCTGGTGCTCAACCGTCATATGGAGGTGCCCACAAAGGTTTTTTCCGACATCACACAGGTTTTTAGTATAAACCATCCGGTGTTTTCTCACTCTTGGTGGACGGTATCAGCTACTCCACATCCATCGCTTCTTTTTGGGAGTTCTTTAAAGGAATCGGGGTCGTCATTGATGCGTTCATTTCAAGAAAGTCAAAACCTTGACGGAAGAACAATTTTGGTTTTGTTCGATTCCGCTATAGAGAGGAAGCTGAAGAGGCCATTCACGGTTTACATGGTCAGAGGCTTGATGGAGGTACACTACTCATTTCCATGGCTAAATACAGGAAAGGTGGAGTCCCTTTCAAAACAGATGGTTCCAACTACGGGATTTCTGGTGCTGCTTTCAAAAGGTTCAACAAAGATTCAAGACAGAGGAAGAAAGATCTTGCTTTGTCGCCGGTGGTGGGAAAAAATAATATTCCAGAAATTTCGACCGCTCAAGTGCTGGAAACGATTGTTTTACCAGCCATATCTACAAATGGTTCTGAACTAAGAAATGCTGGGGAGAAGGAAAACGATAGCATCTCCCAAAGTTTGGAGTGTAATGATATTGTGGATGTCGATGCTACAAATGAAAGTGATAATACCAGAATACTGCAAGTTAGTGAGGCTTTGAATGAAAGGAATATTGTAGTGGATGATGGTGATAATCGTCTTACGAGTAGACTCGTGGAAGTGCGGCAAAATCCTCCGATGGATGAAGTAAAGGTTGACTTTGGGATTTTGAGTATGAATACTGTCGTGGAAAAGGAAAATATTCCCCTAGAAAAGGGCTCTACTGGTATAATGAATGTAAAAGAAAGTTCTTCAAACCCTACTGCTGCTGTTTTACCTACTGTTCCCAAACCTATCAATGGTTTGAGTGGTGGATCTTCAAAACCCAAAACGACTACTACTACCATGGTGTCTCCAAAAAAGAGGTCCAGGAGGATACTCCTTACTCTAAAGACATTGCAAACTACCTAGGATATTACCCAAAGGCCCCTCCCTCGGCGGCTGCTCAGAAAAGCGGTCCGATGTAGGTAAGTGATGGGGTCTGGTGGTGTTGGGGAGTGGGGGGTGTTGTGTATTTTCGAAAATTCTGGTTCTCCCTGTTTTTAGGTTCTTATGAGTGGCGTTTCCTATTGCTGGTTTTTTGGAGTTTGGGTTGCTGTTTTGAGATTTATGGGTGTTCGGTGGTCTTGGTCTGTTTTTTTGATGGGGTCTTTCAATGGTGCTTTTGATGAGGGTATTCTGTTGTTATACTGGGTTGGCGTCGTAAAGTGGTTTTTTTGTTGAGTGCATTGGTTTTGCTGAGTTGGCATCGTACAAGTGGGTGTTTCTTTGGGAAATCGAAAAGTCTTGGTGTTTCGTTTGGGGTTACATCGTGTTTCTAAGCGTTTGAGAGGGTAGTTGCCGGCGGTTTGGGGTCCTATTGTGGTGTCCAGCCATCACTTTCACTTTTTTTCCGAGGCCGAGGTTTGTTTTGGCAATGGTGGATGTTGATCTTCATGGTGTCAGTCACCTCTTGTGGTGGTCTAGCATTTTTTTCTGGTGGTCCGTTGTTTTTCTGGGTGGGTCCAATACATTGTGGTCGACGACTTCCTACGCCTCTTCTAGTGTGCTTCAG